>NTHP01000011.1:2230015-2250683 GCA_003416845.1 Oplegnathus fasciatus | reverse complement strand
TCCTTCACTGACGTCAGCTTCACTAACTACATTACAATAGCTTCCTCAACCTCTAATACCAGGAAGCGAAGACTAGGGGAGATTAAGAAGAAAACAGTAGATTAACCTGGTGGGGTCATAGAAAGTATGTGAACCTGGAAAAATCATTTACGTGTCACTATTAACTTTAATCACAACTGACAAGTGCTTCATTTGATTTTGACTGAAAGTAAATGAGTGAAGTTTATACAGGCCTACACACACACACACACACACACACACACACACACACACACACACAGATACATATTTGTGACTAACCTTTTACAACTCTGTCACACCTAGACTTTCCATCTGACTCAATCGACTGACATTTGATGGGGATTTTTATAGAAGGATGCTCCACCCTCACATACCTCACAGAAACTCATTCCAGGCCTTTGGATGCTCTCCAAGACTGCAATGGGTTAAGCAGCCTGCTGCAGAGAAACAGCAACAGGTCTTTGTGCTTGGACCAGTAGTTTCTTTGCACATGCATCTGTGTGTCACTGAAGAAGCACCATTCCAGTGTGTACATTTGTGAGCAGGGGCGGACTGAGTATACAGGGCCCTCATGTGAGGAGGGCCCACAAAGATACTAGAATGAATAGCCGTGGATGCGAAGAGGGGCCCATAGAGAATGCCTGTGTACAGGGTCCAGAATTTTGTGGTACGCCCCTGTTTGTGAGGCAAAGCTTACTTCACTTAACTTTCCTACAGTATGTCTACTCAGGCATGAGTGTGTGGCAGCAGGCTGAGCTGCAGGACCAAATTAAAGACAGATGTACTGAATAGTGAGAGACAATGAGTTAACGAAGAAGGGATGGATGTGGGTAGCAAAAGGGAAAAAAGAAGGAAAATTGCATGTGCATATAGTACGTCCATATAAGGGAGTAGCCAGGAAAGGGAGCCAGGGAAGGTAACAGAGTGAGAAGGAGAGCAAATATAACAGAGCTACTGATAGTCTGAGCAAATATTAGGACCCAGCTGTAACCTCCCTTGTGAAGTGAATATTAGATTACATTCCATTAACAGACAGCCATGTCTGTGTTTAGACAAACCCAGCCGTTCTCCGTATTACCCAGCAGAGGGAGTTCCCTTTGAATGCACTGTCTGTCTCCTTGCTCCCCAGAGCAGGCATGCTCATTGGTTCTCAACAGCCCCAGTGTCGGAGGCAGCTCAGCCAATCGGCACGCTTCTGGGCCACAAACATCTGAAGTAGTAATAATGTGGAATGTGCTGGCTCGGCATGAGCTGTCAACTAGAGCATGTAGTACTATACTATATGCGGATAGAGGGAGGAGACGGGTAGAGAGGAGGAGGAAGTGGTAAGCACTCGATGACAGAGCAGTAGTCTTATTGTGCAGTGTGTTAATGTGTGTGTGTGTGTGTGTACAAAGGAGTACTGTCAGCTGTTCTACGTTGCCTAACATCCACAAATGTGCCCCACCCTCCGTGCCTCTCCCTCTTGTGAATTCACACACACATTGCATTATTTTATCACATGTACGCTCTTGCACAACTTGTGCTCACACACACTTGTGAACAGTCATACTAAACATTTCTCTTTAGAGGCATGAACAGAGTTAGATTAGGAATACACCCAGGAAGTAATCCAATTTTAAAATGTACTGCAGGAGCACAAATAGTATTTTGACAAAAGGTGTTTGATGAGTTCAACCTTTATATGTCCAGAAAGACAGAAAGGGTTTGCAGTGTGTGTGTGTGTGTGTGTGTGTGTGTGTGTGTGTGTGTGTGTGTGTGTGATTAATATCAACATACTGAACATACAGTACTAAGTCATGCATTTAATCCCTCAGCAGACCGGCTCTACAGAGCATTTGTGTCCTCTGTGAGTCTGTGTTTATGCACGGCAGCAGGTTACATGCTTGACACAGAAGTTTCAGGCTTCAGGCTCTGACAGCCAGCAGTGACCCAGGATTAGTGCCTCTTCAGTGGGGCCCCAGCAGACCCGCCACCTGGTTCCCCCTGGTGGAGGTATGTACTGTATGCCAGGAGTCCCACAGACTCCCATATCTAAAATAATCCTCCAGAGGCTGCTGGTGTAGGCGTACTGTATGTCCATATGTGTAGATGTGTGTGCCTGTAGACAGACAGTATTTATGTGTGCTTGTTTAGTGGTTTGAGGAGGTGGGTGGCAGAGTAAGTACACGGAATAGAACCAGAATAAAAAGTGAAAAGAAAGAATGGGGGAGTTTGAGTAGAAATTTGTCATTTTACTCACCTACTGTTGATAACTATCAAAAGTTACTGTAACACGACCTGACATAAACATCTGTGTTCCTCTGGCACAGATGGAAACATTTTGTGTTGGTTTGCTTTTATTCTTTCATGAAGTATCCACACACAAGATGAAAAACACAGATATCCTCGTATATTCTATTGAAATAATGTACAGTATGTACAATAATCATGTATAGTGTGTTTTCATGTCTGTGTGTGTGTGTGTGTGGGGGGGCAGAGTCTCCCAGATGGCAGAGTAACAATCTGATGGGTCATAATCTGGCCTGCTGACTGACAACATGTGTTAATGCAGGGTCAGCTACTGGACGTCTGCTATTAATAGAAAGCAAGCACACTCACAAACAAATGCAGGCACATGCAGACATAACACATACTGTACTCACACACATAACTGACCAAGATACAACGTTTTACTTCACTGGATAATTTCTTGTATCATTCAGTTGTTCGCTAAATCTTATTTAGGTAGCTATTAAGGTAGTTAAACAGGTGGTCTGATTGAGATCAAGTTCCCCTTTTAAAAGAGGCCTGTTTACAGAACATACAGTATATAAATGCACTAAATAGACAGTTTGATTTAATTTTAATGTTCAAAACAGCAAACTGGCAAAGCAACACTAAAAATAATAAAGCTGTGAAGAGTGATAATGAAAAATGAAATGCATGCATGCAGGTTTTCAAGGGTTTTGGTTGTCCTTGATGGGAGAGCTGCTCCAGTAGCGCTATTAGAAGGCAGTGTGTGTCTGAACATTTCAATCTAAATTAACTCAGCTCTTTATCAATGCTGGCTGATCACCTTTACCTTCTTTTCCGGTCCGTTCCCATCAAGCACCTCTTTCTTAGCTGCAAGTGCTGAGCAAATGTTTTAACTATTGTGCCATTATATTCTATTTCCTGTTTGCCCTTTGCACAGCAGTCTATCCTTTCCTACATGTGACAGTAATTCCCTTTAGTTAGACTCATAAAGATTGGTGTCCTGTCCTCCATCAACCAGTTTTAGTTGGGGGTTTTTGTGCTTCCATCACACATCATCATTTCGGGACACGTCTTTTACAACACGGAAAGAAGACTTCGCAATCCATAACTTGGTACATCATTTCATAATCAGCTGGTGTACAGGCAGGATGTTGAGTGTGTACTGGCGTGTGTGCTGAAATGCGTCTTAGTCCCAGTTGTGCACATGTGATAATTCAGCCATGTTTGGAGTGTGCACTGCCAAAGATGTTTATAGCATTTGGAAAACCCTTCCTTTTCCACTGTAAATGAGTCACGTAGCAAACACACACATGTACACACACACACACACACACACACACACAAGAGGACACCATCAGCTGCAATACATGACTCAAATACGCATGCTTTTTGGAAAGCCAGCGAGTGTAAGCTTGTATGAAGTTGCGGGGGCATTTGTAGGACAATGTACGGCCTGTGTTTTGTGCTTTCAGCTGTATCTCAAATAAAGCCTGAAACCGCTGACAGACACCAGCTAATGATGCATGGTCAGGCCTGTGATGTGTTACGCAATTTCAGCTAGTATACTTAAAAGAGTGTGCATAATTGAAAATCCTCAGAACTAAGAAATTAAAGAGGAAGTGGTCTATAAATAGAGATTAAAGGTTGTTTGAATAGAAAAGGCGAGTAGGCAGAAAACACTGTCAAAACAGCAGCAACAGTAATTTGAATCCTCTCGAAATTTCCTTACAGGAAGCAGTTCATTCTAACATCTCTTTGAAATCTTTATTTGTATCACTATTAATCCACACATGTCTTGTGTGTGTATTCATCCTCACAATGACGTGCTCTCCATGTTGACAACACACTTTGCTGATGAACATCAGGAGTACCATCCTTGTCTAACTTGATTTCAACTGAAATGAGAGATTGAATGAGAATATGTGATGCTGGGATAGAGCGAACATACAAGCAATGAGGTGTGGATGCTTGGAATCAACAATCAAGTGAGCAAGTTATGTGAAAGTAAATGTGGGAAAATGGTAAATATATACTCTGTCATGGTCTAGCTTGAAGATGAGCCTCTGGATAATTGTTATGTTAGAGTAGCTTTGGCCACTAATGCCTGCAGATTTCACCTCACAGTGGTGCAGTGTTACACACAGATCTCAATTTACAGCACAACCTGACACAAAGATGTGTGTTGTATGTAAATAATTACCATACAAATGTAGGTGCAGGCTTTTGGGAGAGAGCGCCACATTACTTTTGACTGCCGTTTCACACTCAAATTAACAAGTAAAGATGTACAACCTTGGGAAATGATTACCACACCAAAAGTAAGTGGAAACATTTTCCCACATTTACTGTAATACACAAGTCCACACTCCCCCATGCACAGATAACACATAAGCACACATAATCACATGCAAACATGAAGGTTCACTGCCATGCAGCATAAACAAACAGTGGGAACACACTCAGCAACTTTATACTGGGACTCTCCCTCACTGAGAGAGAGAGCTCCTTTCCACTTATGACAGCGACTACACACGCAGAGAGACACAGCGATAAAGATTAATTGATGGTGTTGCTGAGTTTGTACGAGCACAGTGTTATCAGGCCTCTTGTGGCCGGGCGTCTAGGGAAGCAGTGTGTTGATGAGACAGCAACTTTATTGATTCAAGTTTTTAAAAGGCCTTTGAAATCGAACGTCTAGACGATCCGGCCTGGCGGATATTCACGTCCAATTGCACTTGAAGAGCACAGCAGTCAGATAACTTTAGTGGCAGAATGAAAGGATGAGGGAGATTACATAGCAGATAAAGTGGCCTTTTTACAAGTTTACATCACAGTTGGGCCTTTGCATTTCACTATAACAAGCACATTGTCAAGTCTTATTATTGAATTAGACCACTACTACAAGGTTCTTGTACACTTGCAAATGCATTGTACTCATAAAGCTGGGGAGGAGGGAGTGCACAAGCACTTTAAAACCTGCACTGACTGCAGTGAAATGAGAGTGGTTAACATAAGAGAACACAGCTGGAGAGAACAGATGACAGGAAGTTAGAGGAAATCGCAGAAATAATATGAATAATGCAGAAAGAGACCGTACTTTATAGGAATAGTTCAACATTTCGGCAAATATGCTCATTCATTTTCTTGCCGTGAGGTGATTAGATTAATACCACTCTCATGTCTTTACGGTAATATGTAGCTGAAGCTGGTTAGCTTAGCATAAAGACTGGAAACAAGATGGGAAACAGCTAGCCTGGCTCTGTCCAAAGTTCACAAAATCCACCTACCAGCGCCTCTAAAGCTCACCAATTAACACATTATATCTTATTTGTTTAATCCGTACAAAAACCAAAGTGTAAAAATGAAGGGAGCAATAACTTCCCGCAGTCTAGCTGGATGCCTGGGAACTGTACCCGGCCAAGAAATAGTCCAGCAAACAACCCCTATAAAATGCCAAACTGTAGTTTTTCACATTTTTTGTATGGATTAAACAAACAAGAAATAATGCGTTAATTACTTGGCTTTGTGCTGGTAGGTGAATTTTGTTACCTTTGAACACAGCCAGGCTAGCTGTTTCCCCCTGTTTCCAGTCTTTATGCTAAGCTAAGCTAAGCTAGTTGGCTGCTGGATCCAGCTACATACCGTACATACGTGAGTGTGGTATTGATCTTCTCATCTAACTCTTGGCAAGAAAGCTAATAAGCGTATTTTCCAAAATGTTTGTATGATGTTTCCTGATGTCACCTGAACTCAGAGATCACTTCACCTTCTTTACATCAGTATAATGATAATAATGTAACCCCTGGACTTTATTGGATTCTTTATATGGATTTTATTTTGTCCTGCAAATATGTACATGTGTTATTCCTCTCAAGTTTTGTTTGTAAAATTGAACCTCACAAAGACACTGAAGGCCTGTCTGTTCCTCAAGTACCACTCAAAAAAAAGACTCTTGTCCTCAAGTGGAATAACAACATATATATCTGAGAGGGGTGTGAAGAAGCACGATTGACCTCAACATACATGTCATGGGAGCAACAGGGAAGCAAAGAATGGGAAAGGTATAGAGAGAGGTGGCAGGAGGGCATTGGGGACACAGAGGTGGGACACAGTGGAAGGTGCTAATGATGGTGGTCAGAGGGTGAAGCCACAGAGCAGCATTGATCAGTGACTACGACGCATTGTGATCAATGCATGTGGTAAGACAGGGCATTTGCGCCAATCTGCTGTCCCCCAGCTCTATGTGTCCTCGAACAACACTTGCAGAAATATTGGGCTCTAACTGAAGATTGTTTTCGTTATCGATGAATCTATTGATTATCTGTTTCTGAATTAGATTTAGTCTGCAAGATGTCAGAATATAGTGAAGAACGACCATCCCAGGGCACAGGGTCTTGTCAGGTGTTTTGTCTGAGCAACAGCCCAAAGTTTTCAGTTTTCAATTATATCAAATGGAAAATGCTTATTTGCTTTCTTACTAAGAGTTAGATGAGAAGATTGATGCCACTGTCTGTCTCAAGGAAGTCACTGCTCCCAGAAATAGTCTGGCAGATACTGTAACTCCCTGCACAACCACAAAATTGAACAAATGAGATAATTAGTGAGCTTCAGAGGTGCTGGCAGGCAGATTTTGTTACCTTCAGATGGAGCCAGGCTAGCTGTTTCCCCCTGTTTCAAGTCTTTATGCTAAGCTAAGCTAACTGGCTGCTGGCTGCAGCTTCACATTTACCGTACAGATGTAAGAGTGGTATCGACCTCCTTATCTAACTCTTGGCAAGAACATATTCCTTTAAGTAATTAAATAATTTTCAGAATTGTTGTAATTGATGTAATTTTCTGTCAACTGACTAATCAATTAATCAACTAATTGTTTCCAGAATAATACTTGAATGCCAGTCTCCTTAGCAAGGTTACTATGTTTGAAACAAATAGGACAAACCCTGTTTAACATATGCTCAGCTAAAATGAAGGGGATTTTTGCAATGCACACTCACGCCACATTCACAATAGATCAAAGGGACATTCTGCTCCACTTTCCCTTCTTCCCTCCTTTACCTCCGTCTCTGTCATTCTCCCTCTCACTAGTGTTGCAAAACTGTTTCTGGCAGTTTCACTCTCTGCTCCTCGAACTCAGTCATGCTGTGACACACAAAAAGGAAAACCAGGCACCTGGGCAGACAGGCAGGGTGTAAGGCGAGTGCTATAGATTTGTCGGCTGCCTCTTCCAAACCTCATCTATTATCCAGCTGACTCCTCGCTGACCCCCGCATTGGTGACTGTGTACTGTAAAAGCCTGTCCTGATATCACTCACCACTGTTTGTATGCATGTGTGTGTGTGTACAAAAGTGTGTCGGAGAGCCTCCCTTGCCTGGTCAATAATTAAAGTCACTGGTTAGTAGGAGGAGAGTGGCTCGGGCATTACAGACTTTTTTTTTTTTACCCTTATTAAGCCGGAAAAGATGGCTGAGCAACCATCCTCATTTATGATACATGAGGGGCTGGTGTTTTTATTTTGGGGGATGGAGGGCTGAACACAGACATCGCGTTTGAAGAAAAGCCAACACCTTTTGCAGAGAGAATCACAATAAGGGTGAAAGTGGAATTAAACATTACCACCAAAGTGCCTTGCAGTTTAAACAGGGAGTGCAATGGGTATAACAACAGTTCAGAGTAATAAGTAGAAAAACATTCTGTGTCCCTGTAATATTGCAGTCTCATCTACAAAGGCAACGGTCTAATAATAAGTTCTTGGTCCAGAACTAAGAGCCAATTATTTTTTCATACAGAGGGAACTTGGCTGTTACACACACACACACACACACACACACACACACACACACACACACACACTCTTCTTTGCCCTATGCCTTTTTTTCCACCCGTCTTATGTTTCATCAAAAGCAAAATGTAATGCCATTTCTGATCTGCTGCAATACACACAGCAACATTCAGATGTCAGATTTCTCTGCATGCACAAGAGCAGAAATACTGTGTGCATGCCAGTGTGTGTTTGTGTGTGTGTCTGGACTAAGAAAGGAGACAGAGAGTGTGGGAATGACTCCACATTTGTTTATGTCTGAGAATATACCTGCATAACGTGCACATCTTTGACTGAAATATATGTTTCTCCAGTCCAATTAGGTCTGGACTTTTTACACAGATCACAGTAAGACACTCCAGATTACTTCCCAAAATCTGCCTACCCAAGACGGCCTGATTCAATTGGCTGCTGTTAATACACAGATTAGGGAACTCTCTTTGCATCCTAATCCTCCTCGCTCCGTTCTCCCTTGTCGCGGGATGGTGAAGGTGTGTGAGAACAGGTTAGCCGATAGCAGGCATTCACTGTAGGATTACACTCGCAAGGGCAACTTTAAGCCTGTGTAATTTGGTCGTTAGAGAGGTGGTGTGAAAATGATTGTATGTTAGTGAGCTGGTGATTGTTACACACTGATTAAAATGCTGCAGAAGACGCATTTGAGCTTTTTCATGTTTAGAATTCAATGAAGACATCACATGTGGCTGAGATGCATCAATATCATTGCGACAGCAAAATTTGGGGTCCAGACTAGATTATACAGCATACACATGCATACAGAAATGTTTGCACTTGTTGGCTGGTAAAATATATAGATATTATAATCAAGTGATTCCCAACTGCCGTACTTACCCAAGGGAATCTGCAGTTGCTTGGGGGTACTGTCTTAGGGTATTGTCGAGTAGCTCAACTAATTTGAAAAGCGATCTAGAAACCAATAGCTAAATGTGTGATGGACAAATGGACAAATGGTTGAAATACTGTAGACAGCTTAAAGTAATTGATAAATGGTTAAAATGATACATGGTTGAAATAGACAGCTAAAAGTGATGGATAAACAGCTGAAAAAATCAGCTAAAACTGATGAATAAATGGTTGAAATACACTGTCTATGACTAGGGGTGCTTGAATTTATGTAACAGGGCTGTATGGGTACCTAGGACAAAAAAAGGGGTTGCAAGGTTACATGATGCTGTCTGCCTGGTCTATCTGGCCCTGAAACAAGAAAACACTTCCACATCTGAGCAAAAGGGGGAGCAGTGAGCAGCTGTAAAACACACCATCCCCTGTGCACAGAGAGAATTTCAGCAGACACTCAAGCCTTGAAATCTGAAGTGACAGCTGCTTTCAAACCATACAGGATGAGCGTTCAACTTCCACTGAGAAAGTCTTTATTGGATTGTGCAGAGAATGTGGAGGGCTGACATGTCCATGCGGTGGCCTACTCTTTCTCCTGCTTATATTTTGCACACTGGCTGAACGGGTAAATGATAAAATTCATGTACAAATGAAGAAAATACAATCATCTAAATGCCTGAATAGCTGGTGTGCTCAGTAGCTGAGTGTACTATATTAAGTGGCATGCACTTCAGACAGTGTGCTGCTCTGTTACTCTGCTGTCCAATAAAGCAGAGATGTCCATGACCATTAAAATATTTGAAAATCCCTTAAGAGCTGCTTCCAAAGGCTGGTGATGATTAATTATTCATCTACCTTAGTGTGTGTTTTAAGTTCAGTGTGTTATTTATTCATATCCCAGGTGAAGTGTCAAATCCCTTGTTTGTGTATACTTGTCAGTTAAGTGGATGTCTCTTAGTTGAATGTCTTTGAGTTCTTTCTTTGTTTGGTCAGAAAGGGTTAGAAACTGACGCAAAAGTTGGGCTTTAACTTTTTTACAGGAACATATTTTATAATAGGTTGGACAATGATTATATACCTCATTTTTAACATATAATTTGGCACCCTTTCACCAAAAGAGAGCTTTTTAATCGCTGGGGATAAAAATAAATTGCCTTGGCATTTAAGATATGAGTCATTTGATCTCACAAAATAGCCACACAGGTATGCAGGTTTAAACAACCAGTCTCCATTTCTTAGGGCTTTACCCATGCAGGCCACACCTGGTGCACTTTATTGTCCCTGAGTGTATACTGCTCACACCTCCTACAAAGAACACAGGTACATCTCTAGGGAGTAACCCAACCCTCGAAGAATCTGCTCCTCCTTTGGGAGCAGTTTTTTATTATCCCTCAAGCACGCCATGGCCCTGCACTACACACACACACACACACACACACACACACACAACTACAGTATGTATTCTCATTGTACTCTGAATAGTGCAAGTCTTTCAAATAAAGGCTTTGGGAGACAGGCAACTACCTGTGCTGGTTCTTTTCAGCTTCTAAAAAGTCTAACCTGGAGCTTTCTATATGTAGAGCCATTCATCAACCCACTGTAAGAGTGAGTAGGTGTATACCTGTAGGCACATGCAGAGTCAAAAGAGAGAGAGAGTAAAGACCAGAACGAGTACATGCTTGTGTGTATGAAAATTAGTATATGCATGCCCTTTTGCGAGCTAGTAAGACACTAAGCAACCCTATTATTAAATCGCAAATCTGGATCACTGGGTGATTTGTTCAGAAACATGTCGTCACATATGCTGTGAGGGCAGCTCACACAGTGCACAATGTGAAGGTGACACTACAGGGACTGAAAGTATCAAACAGCATGTATATAGTCTGCATAATAAATGGTTGTGGGCTGAAACACTTCATTCCTGTCTCCATTCAAATATCAAAGTCCATTCACCACCAGACGCTGTCTCTTCATTTCTATGCATCCAGGCCATGAATGTAATGCTATAGCCTCCTGGCACACAGGGCAGCCTACCTCTCTGTCTCTTTGTTTGGCATACATGTGACAAGGGCACAATAGAGCGCTGGACAATAGGCCACTTATTGAGTGACTGGCAGGGAGTGGGATACATCCCAGATCGCCTGTCACTCTGCAGCCTCGTGCAACCCACGGCTCATGGTCAGTGTCAGGTTGCACTCTCCTGTGATGAAGAGGCGAGGGCACTCGCTGCCATATTGGAAATCTGGGAGAGGTCATGGAGGTCAAGATGATAAAAAAAATACACTGAAAATAGAGGGGAGGGGTTGACTGGATATTTACATATGTGTACAACAACACATCATGTCAAGGAAACTGAAATTGTCAAAAATTGAGTAAATGTCATCAACATGTTTTCCAGTTTTACTCCATGATAGTGTGTATGTTTGTGGCTGTGTGTGTGTGCGAAAAGCGTTGCCATCGGCTGCTGAGATTTTCCACCTTGTCACTGTCAGCTGACTATCAGTCATTGCCTTCAGCGGAGCTGATTCTCTCTGAGATCTCGAACTCTCTGCGTCCATTGCCTGCCATGACCTTCTGGCCTGTTGACAGCAGCTCTCCAAGAAAAGTCAGAGGTTTCGTGGAACTCAAATGTAAAGATGGTATGGTATGGCATGTGATATCAAACATAAGACTGAGCACATAGCATAAACAATAGCCACCAGTGTTTGAAAAATGACATTATCAAATAGGCCTACATCTTGAATACTCGCTGTATTCATTTTGTCAAATGACCTCACTGAGACAGCTTTGTTTTTCACCGTCAAAAATTGCTGTGTAATTGTGAGTCTCAATACACTTTATGGTTAAATTGTTATGCATGTATAATATTTAGTAACTTTTCTTTTTTGTTTTTTCATGCCTGATAAGCTGCTCATCATAGTATTCTAGTTTTTTAAGGTTACTTATCTATACGTTCTTGTACTTCTTTTTGCTGTTGTGGCTCTCTATCCTATCTTATGCAGTGGTGGAAGAAGTATTCAGATCTGTTAAGTAAAAGTAGTAATACTAGAATATAAAAATACTCAATTGCACATAAGAGGCCTGCAATCAAAAACGTGCTCAAACTTAATATAAACTGCAAATATATGATAAGGAAAAATGTACTTAAAGTATCAAAAGTCAGAGTATTCATTATGCAGCAGAATAGACCCTGAGAATGTTACTTTATTGTCTATTATACTATTGGATTATCATTACATGATGCATTCAATGTTGCAGCTGGTGGAGGTAATTCTATGATTTTATATACTGTTGGGTAGTTTATTGTATAACAAGGTATCACATTTTATGAACTGATCACATGTTTATGCGTAAAATCTTCATCTGCACAGGAACAACTTCAGCTGTCATATGTAGTGGAGTAAAAAAATACAATTATTGACCTCTGAAATGTAGAAAAAGCAGCAGAAAATGGAAATACTTAAGCAAAGTAGTGCCTCAAAATTGCACTTAAGTACACTACTTGATCTTATGGTGTTGGGGTTTGCAGCTGAAATGTTCAACTCCGGAGGAAAGTTCTGCTACTATTACTTTTTTGAGTGAGGTTGGGTCAAGAAAGCGGCATCATATTGGATTTTCACAATAAAACTATATAAAAAAAATAAAACAAAAGTATTGGGGGACAGGTTTTCTATTATCTATTATCTAAACAAGTCTCTCACATGCACACACACTTCTGGAATTTTCTGTAAGGAATATAATCTATGCTGTGAATATATCCAAACTCACTTGGACTAATGATGGCACATGTACTGTGCATTCTCACGCCCTAGTACTGTCAGTGAACTGTCGCTGTTTGCTCTGCTCCGAGTCCTCTCACATTTTTGCATGAGTAGCTTACAAACTGCTCCATTTTTGAACTTCTCTCTCTCTCTCTCTCCCTCTCTCCCTCCCTGCCTCCCTCTCTCCCTCTGTGAAGGTGGGGGCAGAGAGCTATTAGCTGTGCGCTGCAAACATCATTAGGAGGGGAGACGCTTTCCACCGTCAGCGCCGGAGCAGAGCAGGGGAGCCCTGGCAACAAGGAGAGACACAAACTCAGCAGCCCGTTACACCCTACAGTAAGTCACTCAAAACTGTTCATTCAATACTCGTTCCGCCAACCTGTCATTGCTTTCACCATGCCACTTTTCTCTTCTGGAGCTGTGAAGAGAAAATGGCTGGAAGAACTGGGCAGGGTGGCGCTGACGCTCCGGTTTACTTCAAAGCCTTGGAAAATGTTTACTTCGCCCTCTGACCTATTTTTAAGTGCCCAAGCGGCACGGGGGCGTGCGGGGTTCGTGTGTATGCACTTGTCATTTCGGGACGTAAATGCAAAGTAGTGTTTAAGTGGGGCGAAAGAGAGCGGAGGTTTGGCTGGATTCTGACCGAGCGAGGAGCGCGTCCGCCGGGCGAGCTGGTGTCGGGCAGGCGCTGTACTTCCAATAACTGCGCCACTCGACCTCGGCTCAAACATTTTGCTCTTTGCAGACTGTTTCTTAGCGCTCAACATTGACATACATCGCTAAATAACGTTGCCTGAAGCCGCGTATGTCTTCTTTTCAACTCTTTTGTCACTGACAAGGACTGTCAAAGGCAAGCATTACATTTTTATCTACGTTTCACCATCGCGGAAGTGTTTTCTCCACACGAAAAGAGACGGAGAACAAGTAACCACAGTCCACATAATTTGTCCAGTGTTTGCGAAACGTAGTTACATCTATTTTGCATGTTTATTCAAGATATGTATTGTTGCGTATATAACATGCTACTACACAGTGTTTTACATTGCCAGCTGGTTGTAAAGGACATAGGGTTTGTGATTGCTGGACTACCCGTGATGTCATTCATCCTAGCTTGGACCATTATATAACGGGACTGTAGGGAAGCCTGTGATAGCAGGCTATTTTTACTCTGTTTACACCTCGGAGTTGCACTCAGGATAGGCTATGCGTCCCAAGTGGCAGCCTATGCTTTCACTCACATTATGAATTTAATATGGCATCCAAATGAGACCAAGTGGATAGACAAATGTAACTGCAAAAGATGAGAAGCTGCAGTTCTTCCCACCGGCTGCGTTTACTCTTTTTTTCATGGTGTCTGTGTAATTATTTGCGATTTGAACGGCCAGCTTTACTTGTTGATTATGTCTCTTCCCGTGTTTGAAGCATGTCCTGTAGTCTATTGAGTTCCCTTTCCTTAAGCAATGAATGAACTAGTTATCCTAAAGAGGGCTGCTACTGTACAAATACCTCATCAAAAGCTATACTCACACTTACGACAGCATATGATCCCAGGAATAATATATGTTACAGGTATACCCAAATTATTCAAATTTTTCACTCACTGTTGGGTACAGCAAACAATGCATATGGAAATGTTGAACTGACCGGGCGAATTTTACAGTTTAAAGAAAGATTTCAACTAAAATTGATAAATATTGTATCAGCTCCTCACCCATTATCAGACTGCTGCACAAAAAAGTTTATAGGTTAGGTTACTTGAAACATCCATATACTTAATAAAAACTTTTACAATTTCTTGTGCAGCATATTTCAAGTCTCAGGTACTGCTTGTATGCACAGAGCAGAATATTGCTTTAAAAAACGTGGGGAAAAATCCAGTTATGCCACCCTGCAGCTTCTTCATTGACCAGTAGTACTTAATCATATTAGTTTATTTTATATTATTTAAAAAATTAAAAAAATACATGTACAGTATTTGATTGAGACCTTATTAGCGCACAGATCAATATTTATTAGTTTATGTCGCTGGACTAATTTGATAACACGTTTTGTTTTTTTTACCCCAACCTAGTTATCCAGTTCTTTTAAAACTGAGTGTCTGCCAAGACAATATTTATATGATATATAATAATTGATACAAGTTGCTGTTCTCACAGATTGCTGACAGATGCCGTCAGTTTAGATATTAAATAAAACTGCAAATTCCTGCCGCTTTGTGATTCACCCGCTTGCAACATTGTGTGTTAGGAAACATTTGCAGTGTTTTAACTTGCATTGGAGCGCTTTTTATATAGTCTATACTGCTCAATTAAAAAATGCCTTGATCGGCTTCAACACTGGTTTCATGGTTAGGTTTTGGACATCCCTACTTTTGCTGCTGTTACAACGGATCTCCGGTCAGTATCATTGTAACAGAAATGGCTACCACCTTTGGAAGCTCTGTTGGAGTACAAACTTTTAAAGCTATGTAAGGCGAGTAACCGATGCATTGAATTGGTTGCTTGCTTTGGCTTTATCCTGCTAACACTATTTTTTATGACACTTAATTAGGCAGTTGACATGACTTTAACATGTTCAGCATTTTTGCCAGTTTTCTGTAAAGAAGTGTCCGGGGGATGACAGTGTAATTTCACTTCTTTGGTCAATAGTGTTTTTTTTTCATTGTTAACATGATAGACAAAAGCTGTCTAGTGCAAGCTACACAACAACATCACACAAGTGTTTTCATTTAGCAGAGATCTATTTAGCAAAAGTAAGATTTTATACACACTGCCCAATCTTACAGTTAAAGTGATTTGAGTTGTAGCAGCATTGACATATAATATAGCCTCCTGAACAGTTAAATAGATGTAGCATAGTATGTTTTGTATGATCTGAGCAAAAATGTCAATATTTTTGTGAATAATTTCATTCAGACTGCGGCAATGAATGATCTTTCACGTTTAATGGTATGAATGCCCTGTATAATCACAAATTCATCAACACAAAAAATCATGCAAGATACTTACTATAGCTGTTGCTGACTTTCTTTCTTAATATCTACATGGTCAAAGGTATCCACAGTGTAGAATTTGTAGTGTAGTATTATATACCACAGTGTCATGACAGTAATGACAATGACAACAACATTGGGGAGTGGGGCAAGTCTTTGGAGTCTTTTCAAAAGTGAAGAAGAAGTGAAATAAATGGTGGATTGAGGTGATGTGTTCATTTCCTCTGGTGTGAGTAATTATGTGGGCAGAGAATTTATTTAGGAGTTGGTAAGGGAAATGATTAACAACAAAACTCTAGTCCAGTTTGAAGGTGACAATGAGGTGACTGTTGTTGAGTATTTTTATGATAAACTGGGACAGGGAAGTAGAGTTTGACAGGTGAATGAATTTGTGTGAGGCTCCATGGAAAGGCTTTTGACTTGAGCAGAGAGGGAACTGTGATCAAAAGAGATATTGAGACCATGGTTTTTGTAGGGTTTTATTTTGGAGCCAATTAAAAGTATTTCAGTTTTGTTAATGTTTCATTTGCAGATACTTTGGCTGATTCGGTGCTGGAGAGGCTGCAGGCCGGAGAAGGGAGAGAGGTGGTAACCAAGGGGTTAAATGGAAAAAAATAGCTGAGGATTACCTCTGTAACAGGGGTGCCTTGATATCCAAAGATGGGGATGAGGTAGATGATAAAGTGAAGGGGACCCAGTATTAATCCCTGTGGAATACCACGAGGAGGTCTTTCAGATCTTGGTCTTAATGGAGATTAACTGTTCTGCTTAAGAGATCAACCAAAGGTGCACAGAACTGGTCATGCTGATAGAGCATAACTGATGATTTTATGAGACACCATGTTAAAAGGTGTATTTAGGCAGAGAAGAGTGGGGATGGAGCGTGGGTCGGCTGCACTGTGAATTTGAATAGGGCAGTTTTGGTGCCTTGCAGATGTGAGTTAAGCTGAGTGGAAACAGTACATTCCAGGATTTTAGAAAAGAATTTCAGGGTTGGGATGGAACAAAAGTTAAACTCAGTTGCTCCAGCACCAGGTCTTCTTTCAGGATGGGGGTTGACAGCTAACGCCTGCAAGTCTTAAGGGTGGTGAGTACATGACCAGAGGAGAGATGTTAATACAAAGGGCGGAGAGTGAAGATAGACATGCTTCTACAAGGTAGATAAACAGAGAGTGTAGTTGGGATTTAGGTAGGGAGGTAAGGATTAACCAGGTGCTGAGTTGACATGATGAAATGCTAAAATGTGTAGTGATTTTAGATGTACCAAGGAGTGAGAGGGAAATAAAAAAACTGTATATTTAGGTGACAGTAGAGGGAGTGATTCTTGCTGGTCACCAGTTGGAGTTCAAGTAGTTTAAGATTGGAGCAGAAATTATTTGATTATGTCTATAAGAGCAGCAGGTTCAATATTTTTCAGGTTTCTCAAAACCGGGGCTTTGCCTTTGTTATGATGGTGAACACGAAGGCTTTGTGATAGGGAAACACCAAACTATAGTGCTCTATTGTGCGTTCATGCCACTGTGAATCAGGCGCACTGTTCCACCCACCTACCACACACAAACGCACACACACTCACACACACACACGCGTGCACCCACGCACACACACATACTTACCACTGCCACCATAGCCTTTGATTCCAGCCGCCACTCACTTTCAAATGGTAATGAGAGGCAATTAGAAGCCAATGTGTCCTAATCACAAGCCATTTAACTGAGCTTGGCTCATTTGTCAGAGCCATTTGTGCACACCGACCCACACACTCAAACACACATGAATACACGCATCTGCTAGATCATGCTAGAGTCTTGCCTTTGTCTCAGGAATTTGTTGCCTATGTAAGGGAAAAAAGGAAAAATTGTGTGTTGTTGGTTGTGTGTGCTTGAGAGAGACAGAGCGAGATTTCCAGGTAATAATTGGGCGGAGGTTTCATGGCTGAATGGATAAGTGACAGAAATGGCTCTATGTTCCAACCTGCAAATACAGGCAGAGTGAATGATGGGTAGGAGGGGCGAATGGATCGACCAATAGCTGAAACAGGTGTCTGTGTGTGTCTGTGTATATTTGTAGAGAAATTAGTTGGAACCACAGCACTTACTCTCAACATTTGCTTACAGAATAACTTTGACAGGTTACACACTGCATGCAGAGGTGTAGTGAAGGGTAAACACAAATGAGCGCCCTTTACCCACCTCTTAAAATCTGAAATAGCATTAACCCATATCCCCTGAGATCTTTGGGGTCGACATGAGTTTCTCGCTCTCGGTGTATTCATGTGCACAAACCCCACTCTGCACTGAAGTCTGCAAAAGCTTTAGGTGTTGTTGGGGCAGATCGGTAAGGAAGTGGTAACCAGACAGAATAGACATCCAACAGTATGTAAATCATAACTGTTGCCACTTTACTGAGAAGCTGTCAGCTCTATTATGCAGCCTAAGTTTTCTTTTATTCTTCACTACAGCTCCTTACTGCAAACTCTAATGTACACATAGTGCAAGTTCGCTGTAAGGAGCCATAACAAACATAGACACTTGTTATGATAATGTAAACATTCATAGATAAATATTTACCTGCTCCAACTCTGTCTTCAAAGATAACTGTACACTGAAAAGAGACAAAGCAATGCACACAAACAAACTGCACACAAATTATAGGTCTAAAGAATATGTGTTTCAGCAAGCCACGATGTTCAGCATATCGATTAGATACCCCTGTTTCCTTCTCCCCTCTCTCCTTCATATCTCTTACCCATGTTTTATACCTCTTCAAAAACTTTATGTTTGATAATGATATCGAGGTCAACTCCTATTTGCTTCATTCATATCAGACTGCTGTCACAGGTCAATCCCTGGTCGCCTCTTTTTACACAAGAAGCTTCATGACCGAAAAGAAGAACAGCAATGAAGGTAGTATGGGATCGAATTGGGACAAAAACAGAGTGTGTGAGAGAAAAAATGATTTTGAAAAAAATAAAGAGTGGTGGGTGGGGGTGTGGGTGGGGGCAGATCAAGCGATTGAGCTGTCTGGTTGAACCATGCAGTGCGCTCAGACCTTTTCAGCTTTTCCTTTCATCCTCCTCTATTCATGGGCGCACCGAGTACACGTGCATGCACACAAGAGAAAGGACACATTCGCACACAGAACACTGCTTTTAAAGGGATCAATGAGAGTTTTTTGTATTTTGTGTGAAAGAACATTCCCCCGTGTGTGATCGTGTGGGCCTTTATTGCTTAGTGCACAGTCTTGTGTTTCTTAGACTGCTGTCTGTATAGGACAGCAATAGCAATTCAATTGAGATGCCACCGCAGGCACTTAAATCTGCAATTCATCTTTAAAGAGTGAAAACATGTCATTGTTAATACAAGGGTCAATGAGTCCACTTTTTATTGTCTTGTGAATCACTGAACTTCACTAATGCACTTTTTGAAGTCGAATTAGTCATTTTTTAAATGTATAATTCAATCAAAACATTCATTATAACATTCAGGAGGGGATTGCTGTTCTGTTTAGCACTTTATAGTACTTGTGGATCTATATATTGTGTTTGTGTGTGTGTGAACATTAGAGTGCATGTATAAATTTGCAGTCTTTGTGACCCTGTGTCAGTGCTTACCGTCTTTATTTTTGAAGTGGCCATCTAATCAATACCAATCTTCTGAATGACCGAACGTAGTGCCAGTGTCTGAATGAGAGAGAGGGAGAGAAATAGAGGGAGAGAGGACTGAAGCCATCCCACAAACTTGTGTTACGCTGTCGGGTCGATAAGCCACTGCATGGCTCAATAACCATGTGAAAAAGGGAAGCTGGCTTTGGGACTTAGGTCAGCCGTGTGTTGGCTTTGGCTCTGTAATGGCTGCCAGAGTAGCTGACATGATATACAGTTGTCTATATGCCAGGCAGGATGCTCTAAAAGGCTAAACTGGACTGAATTCCAGAGTGTATAGTGTCTAGATGATAACATGAGTGCTCTTGTGGGGAAATAACAAGCTTTTAGACTACAAATTTGAGTTCCTGCATCAATTTGAATTTGAATCCAAGCAACTCATCAAATCAGTGAAAATCCTCAGAGCTGTTTCATAAACTCTCTCTAGAAAGATTCCTGTGCCTGAGCTATACATCAAATGTGATGCCTCATGTAAGTCATCATGCAATAGTTAATTCAGTATGCTGCCCCTTTGATCTCTCTGCCTTGATTCATATTTGATCATACTCCAAGCAAAGCCTTGGTGAGAGGAAACGGTTTTAAGCATCGGCCTTTTGAGGGCCAAGTTAAATGAGGGGTAACTGATAACAGCTCACTCTTTATAGGGCATCCAAATATGGTTACATTCTCTATGTGGCTCACTCAATGACAAAGCCACAGCACTTATTTAATAACTAATAATAATTACTAATATTTCTACTAATCTCCCCTCTTCAAAAACATTTTGTTGTATCATGTACATTTCTGCCTCTGTTGCGCTCTTCAATCTTCCACGTCTCCATGCCTTCTTGCAACTGGGTTTTACATATTCTTCTCTTCTCTTCTCTTCTCGTCTCTTCTCTTCTCTTCTCTTCTCTTCTCTTCTCTTCTCTTCTCTTCTGCTAGCCTAGTCTTCTCTGCCTTATCCTTATCAGAGGCAGTAGAGGATTACAGTGGGGAGTTGACACTGACTGGCAGTCAGACAGCTCCTGCAGACTCTTCTCTTCCCCATAGAGCTCCAGGCCTGGGACAGGGATAAGCTGACAACCTGGGACACAGCCAGATAGATAGTGATGAAGAAGAGAGATGAAAGAAGAATGCTAGGAATCGGGGTCATGTACATACATTGGAGCACAAATTTAATGATTTCTATTACCTGGACATTAGCATCAGCATGCATGTATAAAGATTATGATAAAAGTTTAAGAGCAACAATTTTTATGCTGATTCAAAACTTAATTTGAGTTAGTTCAGTGGGGTACTGTAAATGTATTTCATGTATGGAATGTATTTCAAA
>NTHP01000011.1:2211260-2229997 GCA_003416845.1 Oplegnathus fasciatus | reverse complement strand
CCAATCTTGGTCCATTGACTGATCTATAATGGATTACATTAGGTATTTCAGTAATATGTAATCCATATTTGCATAAATGTCCAAAATCCCCTATCGTCTTAATCCTGTTTAGCTTTAACAGTCAAAAAGTCAGTTTGGTCCGGTCTGTTCAATATGACAGTGTCTGTCCTTGCAAGTCACTTTTTGTATTCAGACAATTTGTACCTTCAGAAGTACAATTATGTACCAAAATGTACCTGTAAACAAAACACATTGCTGCTGCCATGACAAGAACATAATCCCTCACTGGCATCCCACATACAAACACAGGCAACTGTGCATGTTGGGGCCAAAATGGAAGCATTGGTGTTTGAACCCTGGTCTGGTCCCTGGTGGTACCTTTGTAATTGTACCTTTTTAGATCAGGGTGAATTGATACAAACTTACACATTAAAGTATAATAAACTTTAGCTCTATGTTGGATCAAAATGTATGCATGGGGGCTGAGGAGGGCCCACTGTGTGCCTGTTATACCAAATCTGTAAAAATAAATTAACATTTTGGTTCAATAATTACTCTTCATGTACCTTTATTTTTACATTCTACCTCAATTGTTGGGAGTGAATCCCCCAGACCCTCAGCTGAAAGGTGGGTGTGTGGGTATCAACAATGACTT
This sequence comes from Oplegnathus fasciatus, assembly GCA_003416845.1. Taxonomy (NCBI): domain Eukaryota; kingdom Metazoa; phylum Chordata; class Actinopteri; order Centrarchiformes; family Oplegnathidae; genus Oplegnathus; species Oplegnathus fasciatus. The sequence goes on along the minus strand of NTHP01000011.1, from coordinate 2,229,342 downwards.
AAGTCTGAGCCAGGAGGATATGCATTGAGAGAGAGGAATTCAATAACAGGAAAATGGCCAGTGATAGAAACAATCCCTGGAATACCAAAACCCACCCTTCACCAATGTTGTTCTTGGCACAAGCTTGCCTTCCATTACTACTGTTTACTCCTTAGGATGCTGATGTCAAGACACAGCACGTGGCAGTATGGGGTTGGAGGTCAGTACGATGACTCCTCAAACATCTCATTTCATTGATGGTTCGTGATGTGGCATGTGCAGTCAAGTCCTGAATTCCAGTCTGTCCTCGGCCAGTTGTTACCACCCCCCCCACCCGTATGAAAATATTGGACTCGGGTCACCATATGGTCCGAGGCACACATGGGTGGGCACTGGAGGACAGGTTGAGACGAGCCTGTGCAACTGAACTACAGGCAATATTTAAAACAGTGTCTGTAAGGCTGAAACTATTTCCTCTCTGACAGAGCTGTGGTGTGGTTTGAATAGAGCAAGTTGCTGGATGCGTGGCTGGATTGCTGGCTTTCTCTGTCTGTCTGTCCGGCTGGCTGGCTGGCTGGCTGGTAGTTGTGGCTTGGCCAGTTCATCTTTTTGACTGGCTGGCTGGCTGGATGGCTGTGGATCAGCCTCATCTGGCTGGACATTTGACTGGATGCTTGGCCGCAGGCTAGCTAGCTGACAAGCTTTCTGGATACCCGTCTGGCTGACTGACTCGCTGGCTGCCTGACTGACTGGCTATTATTTCTGGCCCTTCCTTTAGCTATGTAGTAAGCTCATGACATTGGAGCAGGGACATTTGGCCATGACAGTCAGGGAGGTGTGCTAAAACACTGCTGACAGAGATAAGACTTAGTGAGCCAGGATGTTTCCTGCCTGCCCATGAGCCCCATGACTCCATCACCAATTACAGTATCAGGACCTCTTTAGAGAGCGTCTCATTCTCAATTTTCACCATCCTAGACTAGAATCTTTGATAATATTATATTTTCCCAAAGTTCCTCCAGTGGTCTGCTACTACTGCTTGTTGAGCACCAAAGCATCTCTTGAAAGTAACAGGATTGTATACATTGTTGGCTGAGGAGAGGCAACTTAATTGGAGCTATAAAGTACACAGACACATTCTAAGATGGTGGCATTACTTCTACTTTGAGTGTAGTGACAAAAGCACAGTGCAAGACAAATATGGCAGTATATACCTAATGGAATTCATTTCTGTCTAGTGTTATGCATGGTACTAATAAAATAAAGAAAATTAAATATCTTCCTGCTCTTACACTTGTAAAAGTTTAAAGAAATTGCAGGGCTTATTTTAAAGAAATGTCACCATTAATTCCCCACATATAACTGCAATAGTTGTTTTATAATCATTTGGGATTCACTTATTTCGGGTCCAGTTACAACTCTTATTTGTTAGACTTGACAGCGTGTATTTGTCTTTGTGTGTATCCATGACTGTATGTTGTGGTGTATGTGCGCATTAAGTTAGGTATTTTAGTGTGTGTGCATGGGTTTGTGTCTGCCGCAGCTCAGGCTCGTGTTTTTGCCAGCGTGCTCATCAGAGAGTGAGTGTGTAGCAGGGTCAGGTGATGAGCTACGACACAGATAAATGAGGTTAATGTGAGGTTTCACTGTGGCCTGGCCAGGTCTGCTTTCCTGACACTGTCATCCACTATCAACTGCTGCAGTGGGGAAGGCAACTTGGCTGCAAAATGGCTCATACCTGCCCTGGATGAGCCACATTTGTGCACACTCATGTTCATAAACCCATGATGTAAAACCCTCATGCACATACTGAACAGACAACAGAGAAATGCAATGTCCATGCACAATCTCACTAATTTTACATCAATCACACACACACACACGCGACTTACATAATACACAGACATTCATAGCAGATATTTGCATGGACGTACAACACATAAACACACACGCACACTTGGTGCAGCTGTGATTATGCTAGTGTACACACCCATTGCAGGGGCTTACCCAGGGAAAATACCTCTGGTAGGAGAAGAAAGTTGACCTAATGGGAAATTACTAAGCATCCTCATCAGACCAAAATAATTTGTACATTCCATAACCTTAATAGTTCTTACAGGAAATTTCAAACTTCCCAGATCTCAGATCTCAGTAAGCCACAGTTAGAGTATCAGGTGGTTTTGGAATCATCATCATCACAGAACAAATAGCTACCTATATCTCACCTCAGGAGAAACTGGAGGTCTAATTTGCTGACTGTTACTGCTGGCAATGTCAAAAACACATGTTTCCATATACTGTATGTGATTAACAAGTATGTACTGTGTGTATTATGTCTGTTGTTTGATGGTCTGATAGTCTACTAGAGTAATCAAGCTATGTGGATCTGGATGTTTCACCCTGTAGTTGTTAATGTATTTATTCGTCATATTGAGGTTTTAACTCAAATGTTTACTTGTTCTCAGTTGAAGGTCTAAGGTTTCATTTTGTTAATAGGGTGGGTATTGTGAAGTGCTGTAAGACCATAATGGTGATTGAGGGCCCTACAAATAAATTGACTGGACTTAACTTTTATTGTCAGTTGTTGACATTACTGGTCTGTGCTCTCCACTATGTTCCTCTAATAGCGTGCCCTATAAATGTCACAGCAGAGGATAAAAAAAGTGAGTTTCCATGCCGCATTTACTACATTGTGTGATCGGTAATGTGTTCCGAAAGTGTTAGTGCAATATTTCCCACAGCACTTGAAGACATCCTGCATCAAGACAGATTCTGAATGGGCTCCTACTACGCCTGCTTGTCAGATGTGTAGCGTTAACCACTAACCTAAATTTAAAAAAAACACAGCGGAACTCTCCGCCTCCTATCAAACCTCTCACCACCAATTAGCCTCAAAACCCTACAACAGACAATCTTTTTTTGAGTGAAGAGATGCTTTTCTCTCCCTTCCTCTTTCAGCCCAGCGCTTTGGTTTTTGAGGTGAGCACCCAGTCAGCTCGGTTTAATTCTACATAACGTGCCATTAGCTCTGCTAGCGATTTGCCCCCACACTACCTCTAGCGCGGCCGCCTGGGATGGGTAGCTGAGTGCATTTGCAACCTGACAGGACACGCTACCTAACTGTAGACTACTGCTGAAAGGGTGGGTGGGGGGACAGGGGTAGTGTGACCCTTTTAGGAGGCACTTCATGGATACCATTTACACTTACTTAAAGCAAGAGCACTGGTGTGTGGGGAGGGGAAAGAGAATTTGTGTGCGCATGTGGGTCAAGGGTGGGGTCATTATGAGCAAGAGCATGCAAAATTCATGTTGTTTCAGGACATCAAACTTGAACAAAATACACCTGTCATAACTGCCATCACTAATGCAGCACACGTAGACTGTGTGTGAATTTCTGAAGAGTATATATTTTTGGGAATTGTGCTGTACTGAGATAACAGACATTCAGATACCACACCAAGGACCCTAACAATTGATCGTGTGATTGTAGCTTAACTGTCCGGTGTCTGCTGACTTTCTTGATTGATCAGATTTGAAGGTGAAAGGCTGTAAATGTGCCAGAGATACAACAGTAGTAATGACTGGTACCGGACGAGATCAGATAAAAGTCTTGAATATACTTTTATCTTCAAGTGTCTTCATGTGCATTAGCAGATGAATGGAAACCACAAGTTAACAACAGAATATTATTGACTTTCTTCAATATTTCTGGACCTGATTGATGGTTCAGTACCACCACTGCTGATTCACTTGGAGGCTATTTAGTAGATTGCCTTGTATAAGATCCAACATATTCTCCAATGTCCATTCACCCTGATAAATTCTAAGTGAGGTAAATGAAAAGGTAAATGTTTGCTTGGTTTGTAAGTACTTTGGCTCAAACACTCATACCACTTGAGATATTATCTGACATACTGAGCAGGAGAGAGAGTTCAGGGTACCTCATGCGCAGTTGATCTTCAAGGCTGTCCCGTTTGTTGTATAATGACGATAAATCCTTCAGGAAACTTGCTACAGCCTCTCCGTTCTTGGACATGAGACAATGCAAGGTGTCCCTGTAGAAGAGGGTCAAGCCAGGTTTTCTGAAGGAAAGTCAGAAACAACATGGACACACACACACACACACACACACACATTGCTGGATTTGAGGTTTGGTCAGACTGACCTGAACTCCATGACCTTTGCCTCAGACCTAGAGTGAGCCTGAACCATGCGAGGACCTCTATGATTCACTGTGACACTGAACATCAGCTAACATCTGCTAATACCCTCCTAGTGGATTAAAATCTGAAATTGTGACAACAGTGGACTGATTTGAACTTACTGCTGCTGATCATTCTGTTTCTAATGAGATATTCAAGAACTATACGGACAAGGACAAAGATTACAGATCCACCCCATGATTCAGGCGTTGTTTCCTAATAGGTTCACTCCTCTTTGTTTGTGTTTGTGATGGTTGCTATGAATATATCCGCTTTATATAGCAAGATATGACAGAATTGTTGACATACCAGTAACTATGCAAGAGAAACTGTCATGTGTTTTTCAGATCTTACAGCTAATAGTAGATGTTGTCACTGTGCATGAGTGCAAGGCAGGCGTTTGTTTTGGAGGTGGGCTGTACATTTGGGTTTTGAGGAGGCGTTGCTCACTAAGGTTACAGAGTATGAGCCAGTTGATACTATCTTGCAGCTCGATTATTGGTGCTGACTGCTTGTGTTTATATTTGGTTGTCTGGGTGATGTCCATATACAGTATTGATAGTGAGGGAACTACAGATGTCAGGGTGCTGTTTATAAAATGTAGGCATCAACAAGCATATTAAAATGTGTGTGTATGTGTGCTTGAATGCGTGTTTCAGTATGAGTATGTTTCACTTCCTCTCTGCTGACCCTGCAACAAACCTAGGCTTTTTCAACTTGACCCACAGGCTATCTATATTTCATAAAAGCTTCTCCTGGATTTGTGGTGTTGCACCGACTTTTTCTGTTTATCTGGTGGCGATGTTGAAACCCAAGTGCCCATTTTCAGCCGAATGATCAATCAAAAACTGGACACATCCACAAGTTCAAAGATTCACATTGCAAAAGTGTTCGTTCAATCCCCAAATCACAACATAGAAACTCAAATCCCCTCTCCCACAAACACTCTATGATCTAATTCTCGGAAACCTTGCACAAGGCTGCTAAGAGGCTGCCGGATTTGCAGGTTTCTATTTGAACTTTTTGCAAAGGTTTTTCTCCGTCCTAAGTGTGTTTGCCAAGTGCAACACATGATTAGTGTCCACCAATAGTAATACTGCTCAGTCCCCTCTGGTTCAGCTTTGGAGAAGAGATTTGTAGGGTTTATATTGTTGTTGTTTACTTCTAATCTTTTAAAACTAAGGCACAGTTTCATAATGCCTCGTAAAAGTAGTAAGCTTGTGTCCTGTACTCATTTATACGATTTTCTGTTTGTAAGCCCCACGAGACGCAAAAAGAAAGGTTTTGACCAGATGTGGCTCAGCTCAGACTGTCTAGTTTTCTCTTAGAATTACCTTCGGCTGCGCACACAGTGAAAGATTTGTAACTTGCATCAGTGTCACTTTTTCATCTCCGCTACACAGTACAACTCATATCAGTTGCTTTAAACTGAGCAGCATACATTAAAGACATTGTTTTTTGGTAAAAATGATGATGTTGTGATCCAGTTTTCTCCATGAGAGAGATAAATCATATACTAAAAAACCTAAAAAGTACAGTTTTGATTCCTGATAATGGTACGTGTGGTTCATATGGAATTTAGCAATTGGGAAAATCAGGCAAATGGCAATCGTAGTCCAGTGTAAGTACTACAGTATATCTTGAACACCTCTTCTTGTAAATCCATTTAACTCAGCATAACAGAAGTCATTTCAGCCATGTCTCCCAGACCGAGGTGCTGTGAGTCATGGAAGATTTCCAGCCTGATTCTCAACATCAGTGTATGACTCAGTGTGAGCTGAATTTGGCTGAAATATGTCCGTGTCTGACCATCTTTTAAGAGAGAGATTTAAAGTTTGATTGAGGGTTGTTAATTTTTGTTTTGGGCACAGGGAAAATATGTCTATTTCATTACTGACATCTGAAAGTTATCAGTTTCTGTCCTAAAAAAGAAATGTGTGACACAACACTTTGAAGCCACTCATATTAACTTTGTCCTGCCATGTATGGAAGTAGAAACTGCACTGAATATTTCAGTACTATCTAAAATCACAATATACAAAATCATACCAGGGGTTAAATGTTGGTTGTTGTGTCATTTCTGTTAGATATCTAAATAAAAAGATTTGATTTACTTGATCAGATAATATGTTTGCGGTTCGGAGTACTGAGAAAGCAAACTGTTATCTGAATTCTGTGAGAGCTGTTTTTGGCACCTACAAAGTTTGCAGATGTTGTTTTCTGTGAAAAGTTCAGAGGCCACCAACTAAATGTCCACATGATCCCTTAACAGCTGAGATAAAAAGTTCAAAAATCTGGCACAGAATATCATCGTGATGCAAGTGCCACTGCATATTTCTCTAAATAATGTCCAACTATTCTATTTCCAAATAATATCTCAGTAAGCAGCATTGTGCAATTGTTTATCAGCAGCAAGACAAGCATCATGACCACTGATTTAACTTTAATGAAGCCTTTCAATTCCCCCGAGATATTTTTTTAATCCTTAAAATTGATCCTTTAATTTGCGCTCAGCTGAAAAGCTTTGTGTAAGCTACTTTTGAAATATGCAATACTGTACAGTGAAACCAGATTGTGTTCACAGCTAACCACTTTAAATTAATAGGCCTAGCTGATATAGCACATCTATTCACAAATATTCATAAATTGTGCAACATGAGGGTTTCTTTGAGCTGTTTGTGGACCCCCACTCAGTCCGTGGTGAGAACTAATGTCTAACATTTGGGGTGTTGTAGAATGCTGTTATAAAATAATAATGTTGAGCATCCAGTCAAGTGCAAAACACCAGGAAAACATTAACTCAGCGGGTAGATGAATGGAAGGGAGGGGCTGATATTTAAATTTTTTTTATCATCTCTTGTCTGGCCAGCACCAATAACTGGTTGGCTCTTGTGCTTTCATCTCCCCTGCTGCTTCATCGGGGGAATCACTCAATTATTGAACCAAAGCTATGTGGGTTGGGGACGTGTGAGCGTGTGCGTGTAGCCGTGCACTCTTACTGGACATAGAGCTTGTTGGATACGAGTGTGTGTGTGTGTGTGTGTGTGTGTGTGTGTGTTCGAGGTGGGCTGAAAGGAGCTGCAGTAATTTCACTAGAGCTAGAACTGTGCGCCTGCCCCACTTTCAGTCTTTTAATCATGTATAGACACTCGGGGCACTCCTGTGTGTGTGTGTGTCTGTGTGCGTGTGTGCGCACATGTGTGTGTACTGTATCCGTGCTAATCCGTGAGCGTGAGAGAGGGTTTTGGTACAGTATGTGTCAGAAGAGATTGCACTTAGAACTCCCTGCCCGGAGACCCTGTGTGTATGTGTGTGTGTGTGTGCATTTGTGTGTGTGTGTACTTTCGCATGCATATGTCTTTTCCTCTACATAGAAAGGCAGAATCGGTCGCTACACTGTCCTCATTTAAACTTTTGTGCTGCAACTGGCTTTGTTGGCAGTGATTCACTGGATTGAACTTTGTTTGTTTGTTAAGCTGCCATTTATTTTCTGAGATTTTGTTGCAAATACAGTACTGGCAGAATATAAGAGCTAAATATGATATTTGTATGAAGTATGTGAAGGTTAAGGATATGTAAAAATTCTCTTGCTTTTATACTAAAATATAGACTTCTGCTTTAAGATACAATGGATGAGAAAAGTCCTAAAATTCAACCTCCTAATCACTCTAAAGTACCTGCTTCATATGTTCATTTATTTAGTAGTGGCCATCAACAGCTAACTACAGTCTCTATGTGACAATGTGTGTGTGTGTTTGTGTGAGCACACATTTTATTTGTTGCACCCTCCAACAATGTAATCTCAGTATGACCTTGTAGCAGTTTGTAGCCCCACGGTGCCCATCCCTGTGACTAACACCCAGTCTAACAAGCTGCCTCAAGCAACTGCACTATTGTACTTGAAGAGAACACAATATAATATATAGCTGGGCAGCACGCCTCCCCTCTTTGTGTGGAGCTGTATGTTGTATTTTGTGATATGCAGATAGGTAGCAAAAGTGCATAACATATTTTGAATTAGATATTTTTATTTAAGAGTGATACCATCTCTCAGTGGTTACCATTGTCGACTCAAGGTAGGTATCATCTTTAAAAATAGAGCAGTATTTAGACACCCTGGAAGTATTTGAGCCGTGGGTTCCCTCACCAGAACAGTAGGCACACTGAAAGGGGAGTTAAGGACACAGTGTAGTGCCTTATAAGATGCAGTATGTTTGCGAGTACACAATGCACTCACAAAATGTTGAAGAATTGTGTGTGGTTTGGCTCAGGGAGGATCACGCTCTTACTGTTTCTTCCCTCGCATGACATATAAACCAAGCATCTATCCTTTTGCTTCCTTTTAGAAACTAGTCGTAGGAATAAAAAGGAATAAGAAAACGAAAGCAAAATACTGCTGAAATTCTATCGACCCGATTTAACTTATTAGTTTGTTACTATTTGCTATCTTTTACTACAGTCTGCCTGGGGTGTTTGTGTGTAACTGCAGGGAGAGGAGAGGTCATACCAGACGTGACTGAGCCTGGCCCCTGGAGCCAGGACAGCGGTGCTGTACATCTCCAGGCTGTCAAGTATTGACAGTGTAGCTCACTATGGAATGCTAACAACCAGGCAGGGTGTGGCCACGCTGTTTTAGCTGCTCTGACCCTGTGACCTTGGTTATATAACTGATTGCCAGTCTTTTGTAGGAGTGAGAGATAACAACGTTTCATGATGTGTCATGCGGCTGACTTGACATGACAGTGACGTAACCTGAAGTCACAAGAACCAACTCTGCTGACCTGAAATGCCACATTACTCTCGAAGTTATTGGAGTTTCACATTTCTGAAGGAGCAAGTGTTTTTATGTTTTTTTTCCCTTGACTTGTTTTTTTTGATGATTTTGCAGGTTCAAATGAGTACCTATGTTGCATTCATACTTTGTCAGAGGTCACCAAGGGCAACACACACACACACACACACATGCACATAAATACGCGCACAGCACTAGCAGTCAAGGTTAAACAAAGATAACCGGACTTTATTTGGGTTAAGGGCAGTGCAGCATGTTGGAAGTGAGCCATGACCTGACACACACACACACGCACACATACACATATAGTACACACACCTGTCAGTGTTGGCGTCTGCTCAGTCCTCTTTCTTGTAGCCTCTCTGTTCCTTTGTCCTCTCTGTCTTGGTCATCAGACCTTGTAGCAGAATCTCAAGGGACAGCTGGTGGGGCAGTGTGAGCACCTGCACTTTGTGTGTCTGTGTGTGTGTGTGTGCATCTTTATGTGTGTGGTTGGGTACATCAGTGGGGTTGGGAGGGGGTACCTGCAGTGTTCTGGCCAAGTGTCTGTGTATCAGTGTGTGTGTGTTTAGTGTGTGTTAAGTGTGTGCATGTGAGCACCTGTGCTGCCAGCAGGAACCTGCCACAGCCGCGGTGCTTCATGACGTATGCTGGTGACTTCCTAAGGTCGTGCTGTGAACCCCATAATAACTATTATCTTCTTAAAGTCAACTCACCTTAGTGTCCAGAGAAGGATATTCAAGTATTTGGTGCATTACAGATACATGATAGATACAAACATGTTCACAAAATCGTTTTCTTTATTTGAACTCTGACAGTGTCAAACAGGCTTTTATAATTAAGGCAAATAAAATGGTGTTAATCCAGCCACGAAGAGCTTTCTCAACTAGTGTAACTGTATGCAAGTGTCAGCATGATGTCAGCACAGGCCGAAGGGCTGGCCATGCACCCACCCTACTGGTGTGCGCGTCAGGTCGCCTGAACCATCAAAGCACAATTATAGCATGATTAAATTTTTTTTTGCTTATTTGTAATATTTCATTTCCTTTTTAAAGTTAACTCTTCTCCCACCTTTCAAAAACATCTTAAACTCGGTCAGCATACAAAATAATTAAAATAATTGTGAAGGAGAAGCCGGTAATTGTAATTGTAAAACAAGAAGATTCAGAGTGCAGCCTTCAGGTCTTTATTATGAGATATTTGCATTTTCCTCTTTAAAGTTAATCTTTTAGCCAATAGCTTTGTGTTTGACCCACTTTCTACCAATCACCACTCAGTCAAGCTAACATGCAAATAAAGTGTATTTACTGTTGTTTTGCATCAGTGTCCTGTGGTGCATGACATGCTCTTCTGACATGTGGGTTTGGGTCTGGTATATTGCTGAACTTGTGATAGCTCCATCTGATCTTTGCTGTCACTCTCTACTGTGTGCTGTCTATTTAATTAGTTTTGCCTTCAAACAAAGAAGCATGTTTTAGTTTTTTGTGATTTTTGAAATTTTTTTAATTGGTAAAGGCAATTTTGAGATAAGCCCATCCCGTCTCTGATCCAAAAATATATATGTGGTTTCGCTTTGGTTTTTCACATTGGTTTCACTTCACTGGATGCCACATCAAATGTTGCTGCCACGATTGCAGAATATTTTTCTGCACTTAACCAACGAACTTGAACTCTTGACTTATATAAGCAATCAAGCCATCAAAAAGAAACTGCTCTCTTGCCACAGTTAAAAGCATGACAGACAAGAAAAAGAGTACAGGTTGACTCGTCATTCAACACACTCTGACAGGAACGAAACTGTGGGGGCGAGTGAGACTAAAACTTCTTGTCAAGGAGTAGAATGAGGTCTCATGAAACCCGCTCTTACAGCAGCAGCTTGTATCCCTTTGCTCTAATACGGAGGTAGAGCGTCCATAATCCGCCCATTATACCTGCCGTCTGCTTCACTGTCAGATTACTGCCGGAGAGCAGGCCTGTCGCATAAGGACTGTTTACTGTCCTTCTACACTTTATATTTAAAACATTTTAACACCTGTTTTTATTTGGATGGTTGGTTCATTTCATTTCTGGTCTTCTTAGTGAGGAGAGTTTGGTGCACACAATGTTTGTGTTGGTGGGCTGGAAAGTATTTGGCGTGTTTAAATGCAGGAGAGATGATTTATATTGCGTAAAGATGACATTGAGAGCTCTCCATATTAATGTTTTCTAGATTGTGTGTGTGTGTGTACTGCATGTACAGTATGTAAGTGAGAGAGGGAGAAAAAGACTTGAGAAAGGATCAAAAGCATGTAGATTATTACTATGCATGTGTGGGCAGCATATATGTCTTTTGAATGTCTGGAAAAATGTAAGTTGAAGACCCCAGTTTGTGTGCGCACATGTGTACACCTTTGAAGATGTGATTCTGTGTGTGTGTATGTGTGTGTTCCCTGCAGGCCCCCCTGCCAGCGTATTCCCCTTATCCCAGTATTGGGATCTTAGGGGGGGCGATCAAAGCTGGGCTCCCTGCGACTCCAGTGTCTCCAGGCCCTCTGCGCTAACGCGGCTCGACTGAGGAATGCTGTGTAATTCCCTCAGGTGCTCTGTATTTTATTCCCCCTTGCTCACATCTCTGTCACGTGTCTTGGTGATGTTGTTATGTTGTGATGCGTTGCCCTGGAGAATACTAGTAAGAAAGAGGAGGGATGAGTAAAGGAGAGGAAAAGAAGAATAGAGATATGAGACCTTAGGAGAGAAAAGAGGAAGTGTACGGACAAAGGGAGAGGAGAAGAAGAAATGAAAAAAGAAGGATGACCTTGTAAATTCCTGTCAGAAGCAACATGATCACACCGTGGCATTAAACAGCTGTTATTATATCATAAGAAGTTCAATGACATCAGGAGATGCTTAATTAACATCCCCGCCTGTGAAGACCTATTAGAGGGGAGTTGGAGGGAGCAAGTGCTTTGTGCCTAAACCTGTGCAGCATTTCTCCTAGACAGCAGGTCCCTGATGATGTCTCAATACTGTGTTTTTATCTTCATTTGTCTCTGTACATTAGTCTGCCTTATCTAAGTTGTGTACAGAGTGTCAGAGTGTCATTGTCTATTTTAGCTGCACCACTATCTACGCTATCTACAGTAGGTTGCCGAGCATGCTGCATTGTGCATATAAGCACACTGTATGAATGGTAGTGGAGATACGTGTCAGTGTTTATCAGCAGGAAAAAGCGTGATCAGGCACACAGAAGCACATTTGGGCAGCTTTTAAGAGTGCTGAACTTTGACCTGCAGTGATAGTGCTGAGGGTGAGTGAGTGAGTTGCATAACCAAAGAGGTAGTTTGCGTTTCTCTCTGTGTTTCACTGTATGTGTTGGTCCTCTTTTCTCTCTTTCCCTCTTCGCAGCTTTTCGTGCAATTTCTTGAGCTTTACCGGCATAACAGCTCACAAAACAGTACTGCCAAAACAGCTACATGTAATTTATGTAGATAATAATGAGGCCTTTTTTGTCTGCAACAAAACTGAAGAAACAGATGAAATGATTAAAACAGGAAATAAATATGCAGATGTTGAGAATTATTGCAGTTGTGCTTAGTACGAATAGTTCATATGGCATAATATCCAGTTATATTTGTAATATTAAGGTAAGCTAATGGAGTAGATGTTTTTTTAACACTGTGCTGACAGTCAGAACTGTATTTCACACCTTTAAACTTGATCACCACCCATAGACACTCATTATGACTGTGTGTATGACAGTACAGTATGTTTATTTCCGGCTCATTTCTGTAAATTGTTCCTATGTAATCTAATGTATTATGACAAGTTTACTTGGTGCTTTATGGAGAATCTTATATAGGTATGAATTAGTGTTTTATAGAAACTACTATCTGAAAGAGGTGCTTCAATTGCTTATACATGACCTCTGTAGATTTCTGATAATTTGGGTCATAATTATACCTCTTTTCGTGTACATGACTTGTAGGCTGGTGCAGACTGGGTTGTGTTCAACTATCCAGCCTATTATTGGCCAGTTAGTTGCTTGTCTTGTTGTGTGCGGCCAGTGAACCCAGAGCCTGCAGTGCAATCCAAGAACTTTGCAATGCTGCACTTTCCTCAGTCCTTGGGAGCACAACACTTATGACGCATTTTAAACCAGAAAAACAGCTTGTTTGTTGCAGTGTATCTTTTGCAGAATAGCCAAGTAAAACAAGTGAAAGTCAGTTTCAGTGGAATTCCCCTCTGAGGCCAGTTGCCTTCTGGTGCATTTGGTCTATTCCTTTTATTCGAGGGTTTATTAATTTTTTTTTTCATCCACATACAAAGATACAAATAAAGAACAAAGGCAGCATAAGGAAGGACATGCATACAGAGCCAAACAAGCCCACAAGGGAGCATGGAGTGCCCTTCTCGCCTCCTGGGAAAGATTTTAATGAATTTAATCACATAAATAGAAGCACAAGACAAATAATGTGTGAAAACAGAAGCTGATGTGACATGAAATGTGACAGAGATGTATAGGTGAAACTTTGATATAAAAGAAAACATGAAAAACGTAATATAAGGTGCTCTAAATACCTATAGAGTCAGGTTTCTTGTGTTCCTCTCTGTCTAGTAGTGGTGTGGATGTTGTCGATGGTAACAGAAGCATTAGCCAGACAAGCTAGGTCAGGGTGTAATCCTGCAAGAGATACTGCTCTGCTCCTCAATACACACATGCGCGCACACACACACGCACACACACGCACACACACGCATGCCCCACCTATGGCCCTGTGCTCTTTTTTTGACAGCTGTGCTCACTGTGTCTCTACGTGTGCGCGTGTAATGTGTGTGTGAGTGCGTGCATGTGTGTCCAACCCTGTGTGTGACGGAGGGACAGCAAGTGGGGGACCAATAGAAAAGCAGACTGAAAGGGGCAGGGCATGGTTTCATTTGTGCCCATGGAGATGCACGCACACACACACACACACGCACACACACACACACACACACACACACACACACACACACACTCAGGCTGCCAGTATTATTGAGTGCGTTGTGCGACAGACAGGGAACTGAATCCTAGGCTGCTGAGTAGGAGGAAAAACTTGCAGTTGTTTGTGTGTGTGTGTGTGTGTGTGTGTGTGTGTATTTACAAACCTGTGTGTATGTGTACACTGTTCAAAATATTCGGACCACTCTTTTCCATGAAACAGATAAGAGAAGGTGAATCCAGGTGAAGGCACTGTCCCCGTGTTGATTTCAACTCTGAAATCTATCAAAGATATATATTGACTTATGGGAGGATTTTAACACACTGATACAACTGAAGTATATTGTGGAGGGAGGGATGAGATGTAATGATTTTATTGGTGCTTGTAATTTTTTTAAAGCAGGTAATGACCTCCTGAATTACTCTTTTCCAAAAAACATGTACTTAATGTGCTACGTGTATCTCCATATTCAGTGTTGTGCGTAATTGTCTTAATATTTCTGTTATTTCTGCATTTGTTTTCTAGCTTTCTACTGTACACATTTGCACATTTTCCATGTTATTGCTCTTGTGTTGGTCTGGCGGCTCAGCTATTAGGACCTCCACATCAGCTTTTATTCACGCTTATTCAGTGATTGATGAACAGATCGTACTGTTGCATAAACCCACCCACTCTTCTATTCGCACACAAAGTTCACAACCTGCATTTTCATGATCCCTGTTACAAGCGTTTCACAACGTTTTTCAGGTTGTAGTTAGAGTAGGAAAATACAGTTTCACAGTGCTGGTGGTTAAGAGTCAGGTATGTTTACTCTGCTAATTAAGCTGTTAATCTATGCTAATAGTACAGACAGTCACTATAGTAAAATGCCTTTAAGCCATTGTGTAAATAGAACCTCAATACTTTTTTGGTATCGACCAAAGTGTCTGAGAGTCAAAAAATACAGAAAGCTGACTGGTCACATTTGTAATCTTGTTTTTATTCTTCAGGTACTTCCTGATTTAAATCAAAATTTTGACATTTTTAGAATATTTAACTTTGGCAAAGGACTTGTGCGGCTGATATCCAACCTTAACTGTAACCTGCATTGTAGATTTTTATAATGTACTGTATGGTTGTTAATAATGTTTAGCATGTTTAGAGCTCCATCTACTCTAATTGGTGACGAGTTTCCCTTTAGTTCATATTCAGGAAATACACATAGAAACAAATAGCAAGACAGTCACAAGTCAGGGAATATGAAACAGATGGTGTGTGACGGAAAACAATACACTCTCTTAGAGACGCTCAGCTTATTGTACAGACTCTTCAATAACAAAATGTTAGACGATTAGTATGTCATCTCTGCTAAAGCTGTGTTAGTGTTTTCATCTTCGTGTTTGTGTCTTTGCTTGTACAAATGTTTCTACTGTTGTGGGTTTGTAAGTGTGTACGTGACTCTAAATACTGTACGTATTTATTTATGTGTATACCAGGTGTTTTACAGGTTTCACATGCCTGCATGCTCCTCTGTGTGTGTGTGTGTGTGTGTGTGTGTGTGTGTGTGTGTATGTGTGTGTATGTTTGTTGAGTTTGTTTCAACTTAGTACAAACAAGAAAAAGTGCGCTTTAGTATCAGTTTCTGTCCCCGGGGCCTAGTTGTCACATGATCAACTGACCTGATTTTGTGTTACCAAGGCAATGCCTTGTTTCAGGGTTCAACTTGATGCTCAGCTCTGCCCCATGACCTTGGGACATGTCTTTGTCGCTATGGTAACAGCCTCCGGGGTTACTGTAAATGAAACGAGTGCGTTGGATGGGTGCATCAAGCATTTTTTTTCTCTGTGCTTGTGCATCAAATTAGGCTCTTTATCACATTTATTTACGCAGGGAAGATGAACTCCTTTTCAGGAACACTCTGCAACACAGACCAAAAGTTAGATTCACACCTGGGCGATAGATGATACAATAGTCTTCTGCTCAAGGCTGCCGTGGAGTGCCACTGGAGCAGCGTGGGATTAAGTACGTTGCAAAGTAGTTGTAAACAGAAGTTGTTGTGTAAGTGTTTGACCTATGGGACTTGAAAATAGCATATCCTTCAATGATGCATATGCAGTCTAGAAAAGGAGAAGTGTGATACTCTTAGTATAGTTGCAGACATTACAGGACACAAATACATTGTACTGATGTATTTATTGTGGTGTTAAACATCAGTTTCTATGACAGAGCTTTACTGCATTGAATCAGTGTGTATTTAGTCACATGTTTTGTGACTGTTTATGAGTGCTTTAAAGGAAAAAGCACTAACCATTTGTAGCATAAATTATTTTACAAGGCTAGGACCCAAACAACAAGAAAACCAACAAAGAAGCTAAATTTTGTTTCCACAGAAATACTTTTTTTTTTAAACTTTTTTAAAAATTTTTTTACCAGCTTTCCATTTCATCATAATCGCGCTCAGTTTACCGGAGGCATTTGGTCAAAGTGAAACACTGTCCACCAGAAAGCGAGCCAAGCTCATGAAAGAGGCCTAAATGCCTCCAAATAACTATGTTTTTATTTAAAAAAAAAAAAAGGACACAGCCTCAAACCAGTGTCTCATGCGGGTAAACAAAGCGTGGTTGCCATGCCGATGGGGCGTCAGTGTATAAATAGCTCGGGTGTTTGTTCTGAATACTCCTGAGAGAGAGAGAGAGAGACAGACAGGGAGAGAGAGGGAATAGCAGGGAGACAGTGATAGCCAGTGTGTAAAATCACAAGCACAGACATTCACAGATGCACATGGTTTGCAGTGTTACAGACTTATACACAAATTAGGATCTTAGGAAGGAACAGCTACTGTCAGCATGGATGTTATTTTTGAACACGGGGCTCTGTCTATCTTGCCTTGGGCACTCTGTCAAGTAAGACTGCAGTGGAAATCAATGTGCATCCAAATTCAACAGGTTGCTTTTATTAATATTTGCACACATGTATCATCACCATTGAAGAGGAGTGTCTTGATGTGTTGCTACAGCAGCAAAGTACTGCAAAATAACGCCACATCAATGATGCCTTTATCTTTCTTTTCATGCTTTATGTTATTATCTTTTATATTTTTTTTGTTTTCATCAAAGTCAGTCAAGTCAGTGCTGAAAGATGAATTAATTAACTAGAAAGCGCAATACATTTTGAATGCAAGCGCTTAAGTGAGCAAGTTAGTAGTACTCTCAGAATAGAATGACTTTTCTTCATAAGCTGCTGTTCTGCTCAGCTGCCATTAAAACTGAAAGCAAATCGTTTTGTGGAAATTGACACTTTGCTGAAGGTTAAGCTGATGATTGTAATTGCATGGCAGGGAATTGGGTTNNTTATGCAGTGATGATTGAGCTACAAGAAGCAATAATCATATCAGGAAAAATAGTATTTCCTGCTGATGTGTAGAATGGAGTAAGGAACACTTTGAAAATGGCGTTAACGCTCTCTCTGTCTCTCTGTGTTTCCCTGTAGGGAATGGTGACAGCACCTACAGACAGACAGACGTGGACAGACGGCGCAGACACCCGGAACGCTTCCCTCCCATCGGTGGAGAGATCCAGACTTCACACCAGGAACCGCAGCTCCAGTCGGTTGTCAGCTCTCAACTGAGCAGCAGGCTCCACCTACTCCACCCAAGTAGCTCTGCCTCCTCTGCTCAGGTAGGACTTAAGTCTGGTGGAGTAAGGGTCTTATCATATANNTGTGTTCGGTTCAGTTTGATTAGATTCATTTAGGCTGGTGTGAAAGCTGTCAATCAAATCCTGGTGCAGACTCCACTCCGGGACACTGCCTGAAAAGGAGGGCCAACTATGGAGTTTTGTAATAGCAAACATGTGATTTTAGCATGAATTCAAAAGCTTAACTACTATTAAATTCATCTGCTGATTGTGAACTGTTAAGGAATTGATCTTATAAGCCTGCATAAAAGATATATGCAAAATTATTTGGTAACCATGGTAACACATATGCATAAGCATGGGATTTTTCCCTGAGCAATCAGAAAGTGAAAAGGAGTTCAAACATAGTTTGTTGATTGATGGTTTTTGCTTCTGTCCTACTCCACATATTCACATATTAGTTTTTTGTTAAAAAGCCAGTGAAACGTAGTGACCAGAGTGAGTATTCCCTCATAACACGCCTCTCTTTCAGCCCGT
>NTHP01000011.1:2174989-2210662 GCA_003416845.1 Oplegnathus fasciatus | reverse complement strand
TCACTGATTCTTTAATTTGTAGGATTTTTAAAAGCCTGAAGAGGAGAAAGTGTTGAGTCATTCACAAGAAAAAAAGCGAAAGTGTGAGAAAAGTCAGAAAAGATATCCCTAATTCTGTGAAACAGAAATATATATGTGTCTTTCGTGTAACTTTATTACCTTGTGACCCCTCACACAGGCTCGCCTGAGCTCTTATCCTCCTTCTCCTCTCTTCTTCCATTCATGTGATTTGCCTTTTGATTGTATTCTTTGTTTCCTATTCTTCACTTTGACCCTCCCACTGATGTCTCTCAACTCAGTTTTGCAGTTTCTTCTCCCCCTCCTCCTCTTCTCCTCCTTTCTGTATCCTCACCCTCCACCGTATCTATTGAAGCCCCTCCGTTGGTCCTTTATCTCCGTCTCACCAGCTGTGTGTTGAAGCTCCATTCTCTCCTGTGAGGGAGAGCAGAATGAATAGAAGGGCTTACTGAGAACAGCGAGAAAGCCAATCCCTGCCTTTCGTCTCGTTGAACACATCTCATACTCCTCTCCTCTCCTCTCCTCTTCTCTCCTCTCCTCTCCTCTCCTCTCCTCTCCTCTCCTCTGTCCTAAGACTCTGCTGTGGCCAATCCCATCTCCTGCCTCCTGCTGCTCACTGTTCCCTGTGTCTCAGATGGGTTGTTATTTTTATGGGAGATGTATTTCAAGACAGACAGTGAGGGAAAGAGATTACACACAAACGCCACCAAAGTACAGACTGGATTTTTTTGTACCAGTTTCAATGAAACTACAAACATTCAGAAGTCTAATTAGTTCAAAAAAATCACAAAACCCAAAGAGAGAACTGGCTTCTGAGTCTCATCCCAGTAGCAGCATACCTGCTTTTTACTAAACAGTTTTTTGTTTATCACCCTTCAGCAATATACAGCTATACTTGACTCACCAACAGCATCATTAGATTTTGCTGTGAGGTACTTTAGTGTGCTTGGGGACTTGCTTCATAACTATACAAATATGTTTTGAAGTACAGACTAATTAGTTTATTAAATTAACTTTGTACCAATTCAGAGAGGAGTAGCGAGGAGGGGTGTAAAATAAGTAGAGCTTCTGAGAGGAAAAATAAAAGAAAGGTAAGATTCAGATGAAATAGATGCAAAAAAATACATAATTAAACAAAAGTGCTGAATATAAAGTAGTCTTATAAGTTGATTTTTAAAATTTTCTGTTTCTTTCTCACTCACGAAGATTCTACCTCTCCCTGCCCTCCCTCTCTCCTCTCTCCTCCCTGTCTCCTCCTTTCTTCACCCATCAGTCTTGCTGAATGGAAATTACACATTTCACTCCCTGCTCCTTTCTGCCTTCCTCTCTCTTTTATAAATTCGCTGTTGACAGTTGCCTTTCTCTGAGCAGAAAGCCTCAGAAATGAGCAGATGGAGGGCTGACAGTCTGGAAGCTCAAACAATGACGCTGGGCGGCAAGTCGTGGTGATCAACACATGTCAGAAAATAGCTGTTAATGGGGGAGCCATATACAGACTGTCAGTCATCTATATAGGGGATGCAGCCCATTTTTGTCTAGCTGCCTGTTGAGGATGTAGAGTCAGAATCCAATCACTAAGATTTGACGTTTGTGTGAAGATGTTTGGCACGTGCCTTATGTTGTATCCTGCATGGCTTACAGTGAGTTCAGCAGTCAAATAAGCTTATTTTACTGACAGCTAACATTGCAAGTCATGAATAATACACTTCTTATGAATGTGAGTTATTAGTGATGGTCAATGTGCAAAAATTGTTATGTTACTATAAGTCAGTCCTCTGAAAATAGTAACGCTTTACTTTACGGGTTCATAAATTCTTTATAATTTCCTAGCAAGCTTCCTGGGAAGAAGAATGTAATTTGGTGTTAATCACAGGGAAAATTGAGACAGTGTTCAATTGTTACGCTTCCAATTAATTAATTCCAATGCATTGCTTGCAAACATGCAAAAATGTGAATTTTTTCTACAGGAAAACTGTTGTGGAAATTTCAGCAAATAAAGAGAATCTCAACAAAGCAGTTTTTTTTCAGAGATTTTATTAGGCCTTTCCCTTCTCATATGCATATGGGCCTCCGCTCCATCCGCCAAAGACAGAGACAGAAGACCACGAAAACAGTTTACACTCCAGTTTTATACCCCAGATAAGGGGTTGACGTACAGGTTTCACACAACAGGTAGTCAAAACAAACGCCTCTGCTGTTTCTTAAAATAATACTGTTTGGGTTTTCTTACAACTAACGCCTTTGCTTTGGTCTGCTCAGGGGCAGGTGCACCTGATGTTTTGTCTTTGCTCCCACCTCCTAGGAGAGAGTCTCCCAGGTCGAGCCTGACCATCTGGAGTTAAAACAGAAGTCAAGGCGTTCTTGAGGCAAGATGGCCTGCACATAAAAGCCTCCTACAGAATTCCACACATAGATGGCCTGTACACACATGGATATGAGTCATCAGTGTATTAAGTATATAAAAATCTAAAAATAGATAAAGTAGAAAAGTAGAAACACAGTCAAAGGACAAAAATCCCAATACAAAAACATACAGTTCTAATAAGGAATAAAGGGTACCAATTTATATGCTTCTTTCCTGTAAACTTCCTTGGAATTTAATAAAATTAAATTACGGACCCATAAACTGAAGCTTAAAACAAACAGCTGTCATTGTCATTGTTTTACTACTTTGTTTTCAATGCCAGATTCAGTAACATGTCCTGTCAATTCTACTGTTCAGGCTCTGTACAGAATTCACAGAAATCAGGAACAAAATCAGCCGTCTGTCTGCTGTTATTAGACTGGAAGTATCACATTGATCCGCTCATTAAGTTTCTTACATTACTGGTCAGCTGTAACTGTAAATTCAGATAATACCCGGGGCTTGTTTGTGAAATATGCTTGGCTTTGATTTCATTATTGCACAGCTAGGCCGTAATATTTTATATGCCGAGAGAAAGAGTAAACTTATTTATGTCTTGCAGGGGAAATCTGACAGCTTTATATTAACATTATATTTTCCGAGATTGATTTTTTTCCTTTCATTTGAAACTGAAATGACTCCCACCCCCTCTCTCATGGTTAGCCTCAATGCAGCCTGCAGCAACGACTCATAGTAATCTCAAAGATGTCAAATTACCAATTAACCCAGCAATGCTCTCTATAATAAAGCAGCCTTTAGATGTCCAGCAATGCCAGGGGGTATCAGTCCCAATGCTCAATGTAAAGTTAACTAAACCCATGCCTGTTGTTTGCATTGGACTGCAGTCGTGTGTTCGCAACAGAAAAAAGTGGATCCAGCAACGGGGCCAAAAGTATATACATTGTTTGTTTTAGCCTGCTAAAGGTTAGCAGTAATACCTTTTCCATGTAAGACATTGATTTAAACTTCACATAAGTTTCCTGTAGTAAGGAGCCTGTTTCATTTTGTGCCGATTGCTACCTGAGTAAATGGAGAGGTCGCCCCTTCTCTCTCTCTGTGTGTGAGCATGGATTTCCCCTTCTCTGTTTTTCTTGTAATAGCTGCGCTCTGCTTTATTTGATCTGGGCCCCCGCTCTCATAGTAGGATTGAATTGGGTTTGGAGAGTAAGGGAAACACACACACACACACACACACACACACACATATATACACACACCTGAGACTGCCAACTGCTACAGCAGCTGCCCCAGAATGAAGGTGGGAGAGAGACAGAGAGGAGAGGGAGGGAGGGAGGGAGGGAAAAGAGGGGCTGAAGGGAAGTAAGATACACGAGGAAAGGGGAGGTGATGAGAAAAGAAAGAAAGGAAGAGAAGAGACAGGAATGAACTGAGATGAGGAAAAAGGAAAAGAGTGGTAATCTTAAAATCAAAGTTTTCTCTTCTAATGCGGTACTGACCACAGACAAGTAGAAGAGATTAATTAAATCGAGACACATTTTTACCATTGATTCATCCCATTTTCTCTGTATTTGTCTATCTCCTTCTTTCTGCCTTGTTTCTTCTGTTCTCTATCACCGGCCCCCTCCCGAGTCTCTAACTCAGTCTCACTTTTGTCTTGCCGTCTTTACTAGTCATACCACCCATCTCCACAAACGACACACACACGCATACCGTGGCTGTCTCTGCACACTAAGCAATTAGTTAATTACCTTGCCCGGTGTCGCTGAGTTCATCCAGACTGCTGGTTTTCTTTCTGAATAACTAAGAGGAGAAGAGAGAGTTAGGGAGGAGTGAAGAGTGGAGGAATGAATGAAAAGAGAGACATTCTCAATTGGAAGACCTGAGACTGCCCATTGTGTAGGTTCTAGATACTCTTAACAAGAGAGAAGAAAAGAACACAGTGAAGTACTTTTGAACAAAATTTATTTGAATGTTTCAACCAAGGCCATTCTGTTTGAAAGATCTCACAAAACCGTATCATGTCTCCTTTGTAAAGACATTTATAAGGACATTTCTCATATTTGTATGAATGTTAGAAAATAAAGAATGCTGTCTTGAGGTTGAAGAGGCAGCAGTGCCCATGAATTCTTTTTATGTAACTGACACCATACTCAGATCCACATGTAGAGAGAGAGAGAGCAAAATGGAACTATATTACATTAAATACATTGAATACTTTTAGGTTACAAAACTAGCATGATGCCTGTATTTAGACAGCTCTCTTGATGCCATGTGCATACATGTGTTTCTATTTCCATCTATTTCCAAAACACCACCACAAAGCAGTTGTGTCACAGTATTGATAAAAACAGCTTTCTGTTTTTGCGGTTGATACAGTCATAAAAGGGAATTTCAGGGAAAAGAATCGTCTCTTTCTGCTCTGAGAAAAAATCAGTTGAAGTAGAATAACTCTCTTACAGTAAACTTCTGCAACAGCTCCTTTATGTTCCATACAGCCGCCACCTGTTTACAAAGACGAGATGTTGAAGCCGGGCTTAATAATCATACAGGAGGTCCGATGGCTTCCCCCATAGGAGCTAATCAGCATGTGTATGGCTGCTTAACTCAACCACTGTGTTCCATTACTCTGTCCTGATAAACATCACGGTGTGTCTTTCTGTGTGAGTGTGATTCTTTGTATGCCTGGTAATGCATTTGTTGTGTTAATACGGCATATACTTTCATCTATACGCGTCTGCATCTGTGCTCGTGCGTGTGCATACTGTGTGGTGCGTGGACATATGTACGTTAGAGACACAGCCTTCAGTAGTTTGTGCACCATAACATGCATATGTAAGTGAAACGTGAAATGTCATGTGGAGCTGTGGGGTATCGACTGGAATTCAGCCATCAGCATGGAAAAACATGTTGCTGTAGGTCATTACTAATTAGCCATACATGTGCTGGAACACTCTGTGTCTGTGAGCGTGAGAGTGTGTGTGTGAGAGGGAATGGGGGTGGATGCTTGCGTCCGCACTTTTGTGGTGTGTATCTGTATCTGAGAGTGACTTAATAAATCAAAGCATTTACTCTTAAATTCGGATTTAAGAGTCAGATAAAGTGTGTGTTTTAGGAACTTAAAAAATGTGTGTGTGTGTAATTGTGCTCTGTGTGGGTGCCATTATTCACTCGAGTGCTTGTCTGCCTTCGGCGTGATTAATCCACTGTCCTTCCTAACTCCGACCCACTTTTGTTGCTCTTTTCTTTGTTTGCTCTTGATTCCCTTCTGCTTTATGGCATTAAGCAATGAGTAATGATGACTGACATCATCTCTGGCTAGGCTAGTGCCGACTAATTGGCCAGAGCGATCTGATTGCATTAGATGTTATTCCTTCAGGGTATTCCCTGTCCTCCGCCCCCACTTTGAAAGATATCCTTCATTGTTTGCATGGAGCATCATATTGCTTTTGTGTGGCCTTTGTTTTGGTTTTATTGTATTAATAGTAGGAATTCACTGGTTGGTTGTAAGCAGGTCGAGAAATTAGCACCTTTGATTTATGGTTTGTGCAATTTAACCCGAAAAGTGAATAATGTTAAAAGCTGTGATTGCTGTCGAGCTTTGACTGGTCTTGTTAATTGCTATCATCTAAAATGCACGTCTCAGGACGCCTCAAGGATATTACAAACGCGCTACAGGGACAATAATATACCACTGAAATGTCTTTGGTTATTGTGTGGGTGCTCTGGGTGCTCGTGCGAGAAAGCAATAAAGGTTGAAAAATGAAGTTGCGCTTTAGATTTACTAACAGCCATGAGAGGCTTTTTCCTCCACTCATCCCTCTTCCTCGCTCTCTCTGTTTTCTCTGTCTTCTTTCTTTCACTGCAGCTGCTGTAAGAGCCACCTTTTCAAGTGAGGTAAAATGATTATAGTAATGGATGCCCCCCCGCTCCAACCTTTCTCTTGCTCTCCTTCACAGTCACTACTCTGTACATTCTGTTCTGTACATTAGTGCGGCCCCGGGGATGCCCTCGCTCTCCGCGGCTTAATGCAATCACACTTCCAGCGTAAGTGCACTGAGAAAGAGAGATGAGAATATAGGGGGGAGATTCAGAACGGGACCGGTGGGTGGCAACTGGCAGGAGTGATCACATCAGAGGATGATAATTACCTACAGACAGGACCGAGAAGTCATGCAAATTAGATAATTTACAGGTTTTCCCGTCAGTCGTGGTACCTGTATAGTTTCTTAGCACAAATGTCATCCGGAACTACTAATTTCCTGTTGCTTTTACAGCGATTTGATTATGATAGTTTTCAAGGCTAGTATGCATTCAACGTCTGTGAATGCCAGTCATGACACACCTTAACTGATTACCTGAAGTGGTTATGTGAAAATTGTTTTAGTTTGAACTTTCATATGTATTCGGCCCACAAATTCACTGTATCTATTCTAGTCTCTATTTCTAGAAAAAACGACCAAATGATAAAAAAGTTCAAGTAGGAGATTAAGGGACTGTTTCAGTTCAGCTCCAAATCTAAGTTTTGTTTATTTTCACATGTAAATGGCGAAATGAAAAAAATCAGATGGTCCCCTCTCATCAAAAGCAACAAAGAAAAGTGGTACGTATTCTCATATATTGTTATGGATCGTTCGCCTGGATGCTCTGAAATAGTCAGGTGTTCATGATGACAAACACTTTTCCCAGGAGCAGTAGAGCTCAGTTCAGCAACTTCAGCTTTAAGTAAGATGAATGGGGATGGCCTTTGTGGTGCCTGGGAAGTCTTTATGCTGAGACCTATAGAGAGTTTATTGCTTTTACAACATGGCTGTATGATAAAGTGCCATCTTTCTGACCACCCACTCGCTCCCACCTACCGTTCGCTCTCCATATCTCACCATCTCTGTGTGTGTTACTCCGGCTCTGTGCCTTGTTGCTTCTGTTATCTTCTTCTCTTTTTCACCTCTTTGTCAACTTTCCCTTCATTTTCCCCCTGCATCTTGCTGTGTGTTCTTATTTTTCTGTCAGTTTCCCTCTGCTTTTCTCTGCACGGCTCTCTCTAACTCCCTGTTGTTGACTTTGCCACGCTTTCCCCTTGTCTCCCCCCTCTCTTTTAATTGTTAGCAGCACTGTGACATTAGCAGCCACTGCTTTTTAATGTTATTTATGTCAATTTCCTTTGTCTCAAGTGGTTGGCATGGCTGAGCAGACACTGAGTGCTGTTTCTAATTGGCGAATGGGTTGTCGCGTTTATACTAATACCAATCACTGCCTCCCACCCCTTGTAATAATTGCAAAACCAGTCATGTTGGCTTGTCAGGAGGCAGGGAGACAAATAAACTTTCTACTTAGACTGTATTCATGCCATCTAGTGATGATGTAGATAACCTGTTTTACAGTTACACACACACACAAACACATCAGCATTACTTCTTTAGAAATGTGTAGTGCATCTGTGGTATTTTTTTTGCGGTGCTAACACTATATATTATTCTTTGGAGACTTTCTGATCTCCAGTAGCAGCAGGATTAGTCTAGTTCTTTTTATCACTTATCTGTGAAACAAAAGTTTTGCTGTGGGACTGTGGTTGGCTGTCTCAGAAAATCACACTATTATTCTTGTACTGTATAGTCCTGTGTATACAGAGCCTTCCTGCCATCACAAAAATTGTCGGCGCAGTCTGTACAGCAATGCTGATGGATGGCCACTTATCAGTACCCGTATATACTCTCCACTTATGCTCCTCTACTCAATCCTTTTATGTGTGGAGAGGTGTGGGCTAATAGCCCATTGAGCTAAACTAGTTTTCCTTCACTTGGGGGAGCGGAGTGAACTTGGGGCTAATGTAGCGCCCTGTGGTTTCCTGGATGGTATAACAATAGCAGATAGGCTTCGGTTGGGGGATTTTAATGGAATAATCCAGGGTGATAGCCAGCAGACATTATTCAACACGGCTACCTGAGAGATTTACAGTATATGTTTGTACACCCCTACAAAAATAATTCAACTATTACCACTCTTTTGGACCTTCAGCAAAAGTGCTGCTTTCTGTCAGAAAGCTTTGTTTTTCTGGTGCTCTGTCTCTGTTGCTTTGCAAAGTCTGCTGAAAAGAAAGAAAGATTTCTCAAACTAATATTTTCATTATTGTTTAATGTGCAGATTAGTTTTTCAACTTATTGATGTAATACTTTTCAAAAAAAATAAAATGTTAGAAAACGGTAAAAAAATCCAGATCACAGTTTCCTCAGGCTCAAAGTGACATCTTCAGATTGTTTGTTTCGTGCAACTAACAGTCCAAACCCAAAGATATTAAGTATGCTATCATATAGGACAGAGAAAAGCAGCATATTGTCACATTTGAGAAGCTGAAAACAGCAAATGTTTGGGATTTTGTCTTGAAAACTCTAACTCTTATGAACTCTAATGGTTTATTTCTTCGCAGTCCTTTACATATTTTCATCATTCCTCGTCTAAATAAAATGTCTTTATTGGGCTGAAACCCCCTGACCTTTCATGAATGCATTTGTACAACACGGCTCCTCTCAGCAATAATTCAGTGCCGTGGTGCTAAACTCTGGTGGGACTTTATACAGTACTGTGATAGCCGTATATGGGGAACGTGCTGTACACATCACAGAGCAGCACAATGCCGTGAGCCTGCCACTGTACATAACTGTAGGCTGTGTTGACTGTTGCGTGGGAGGTTACATAAACATACACAGCGAAGGAGGGAAGAACTGCCATAACGTCATATTCATTAATATGTGCAAAAGAAGAGTTTGCAATCGGAAAGGGGACAGTGAATCAAAAGCATGTCTAATTGATGTTCTGTTACCACACTGCCATCAACATAAAGGTGGGTCGTCATCCCTAAAATAACCAAATCATTAGTATAAATGGTGATGAGAGAACAGCAGACTTCCATCTTGAACCTTTAATTACACTAGTTAGTTATTTACCTGCAGGAGGGAGGAACGCTGCTGTCTTGATAGCATGCAGGGTTTTCTCACCACGACACGAGAATAACCTCTGAGCTGTTTGAAGGCACTAGCAGGTGTGTATGTGTGTGTGTGTGTACAGTACGTGTGTGTGTGTGTGTGTGTGTGTGTGTGTGTGTGTGTGTGCATGTGCGGAGGTGTGTGTGTGAATGCGTTTGACAGCAAGGATTACATAACAGAGATGCCTGCTGCTGCAGGTCACCGTGAATGACAGGAACACACACACACACACACACACACACACACACACACACACACACACACACGTACACACAGGCACACATGTAAATCATTACAAATACAAACGTGTCGTAGCCGCACGTACGCACACACATACTCCTCCTCCTGTATGCCTTTGGTGTTCATGCTCTCTCTCTCGTCGTTCCATCTGGTCTATTTGATCTGCCGCCTGATTAGCTGAAAGGTATATATATATATGTATATATATATATATATATATATACATATATATATATATATATGATGAAATCATTACCCACCAAATAGTAAGATTTTTCTGCTTCCTATGTTCAGCTGCTTGATATTTCGGGTAATGACTTTTAGGAAACGTTTGTTTCCTCCTTTTGTCGCATTATGGAGTGAAACTGCACAATTCCTGGAAAGCGTTTAGCACGGGACAGTGCATGAAAATCATCCCATCACCTGAGAAGGCGCGAACAAACATGCAAACATGGTTCTCAACTGCAACAAGTCAAACAAACACACATGCGAAGGGACATACGCAGTCCACCTACACACACACAGGGATCCATCTGTCTGTTTCTATGTTCAGGGCAACTGACTTCTGTTGCTACACACATACTTGCACACACGCACACACAGAAGCCATGGAGTTGCCAGCTTTGTGGAAGCAAGTATTTATTTTTAGACTATGTTGGTAGTAGTGTAGTGGCTGTGTCTGTTCTTTTGTGTGTCCTAGAGGGTCCCACTCAGGTACTGAACATACTGGACCCTGTAAACTTGAATGGAGAAAAAGAGTTCCAATGTAAAGATGTAATGCAATCGGTTTCTCAGCCCTTTCCCCTCTCCTCCCACTGCACCAGCCGTACTAATGAATCTACATTACTCCTTTAATAGAAATCCATGTCTGCTAGGCGGTGGAGCTGCACTCAGACACCCATGCACACACAGTCACACCATGTCTTTACATCCTCTTGCACACACACACACACACAGAAACCACGCAGAGTTTATGAGTGAGCCAGCCGCTGCGGATGATGTGCCATGTGTGGAGGACACACGGGTCCAGTTTGGGCACTGATTCTATTCTAAATGAAGCAGGAGTTTGTGAATTATTGAAACGCCTGTCCTCTTTCTCTGCTCCCTCTCCATCTCTTACTCTCTTCTCTCCCTCTTTAGATCTCATTTTTATCTCTCCATTCCTCTTTCTCACACACACTCTCATCTTCCCTTAGCCCCTTCCCTTCTTCTTTTTTCTCTTTTTATTCTCCTCTATTAGATAAGCGGGAAGGAAGGTCAGCTTGATTTGTGAACCAGTAGTTCAATGTGCGTGTGTGTGTGTGTACATTTGTGTGATTTGTTGGTTAATCCAGTGTTGTCCTTGGGGACAGATTTGGCCCATATTACAGCTTGCTATTACTGCGTCTAAAATCTCCTGTGCATTGAGACAGTCATTATTTACTGCCAAGCGTCGTCCCAACTCTCTCACTAGCATTTTTTTTCACGAGGCTCCACCCTCCTCTGCAACAGCAAAGAGACGGACAGAGAGTTGAGATTTTAAAAATACCTTTACATTCGGTTACAGTACACTGGGGAAATGCCCATTCCATCAATGCAAAACAATTTATGCTGTCATCATTATTTAAAGAGAAAACAGCACCTTCAATATACTAAATCTTATTAAGTATTGATAACTTTTATTTTGCAGCTTTTGCAACACTTTCTGTTTTCTGTTTCCTGTAAACTGCCAGCTTTGCCTGCCCAACAAGGAGCTTCTTTCTTTGTTGTCTTCCCATAAGAGGAAACAAAATTGAAAACCCTGTTCACTAAACATTTTAAGAGACTGAAAGTTCATTCTTGACCTTGGAATCAGCAGGTGACAAAATAATCTCACCACCAGGTCCACTCAATAGCTGTCCTGGAGCTTTCAGTCATATCACATGCAAATCAAATCACATCAGCAAATGGAGTTGCCCATTTGTCGCAGAATTGTTGATATTCAAATTTCCATTTTTCCGAGCACTTCTTGCCCGCGTTGGCTTAAAAGTTGAGTTAATTTCGTTCTTGACCTTGAAAACAGCAGTTGACAAAATATTTCCACAATTCCCAGAGATGTTAGCACTTCCCTCAATGAGTTAAATAAGGAAAACAATCTACAACGTTCAAGATTGATATAAGAGGAATTCACTATATGCCAGTACAAACCACAAATATTTTTAGACAACAGTGGCTTATAAAACATGCTCCAAACAGGCTTTACTTCTGATTTAACCCTTGAATTTTCTTGCAAAGGAGTAACGATTAACTGATTTATAAAGTAATGTTTGTTTAAAACTTTGACACACACCGTATAAAAGTACTGACAGAGAGAGAAAAATAGAATTATCTATGTAGTGACAGTAAAACCCACAATCTATGTCCCACCATCATCCCAAACAGACTCAACAGAGGTACCACCCACTGGTAATGACCGATCAACAGACATGTAGAAACCAGCGGGAACATACTTTTACAGTACATATATTCCTCTCTCACCCCCATCGTTTATCACCCAGGGCTTATCGCTGACAGCGGCTGTGCCCTCTGCCTTCTCTCCCTGCCTGTCACACAGACTTCCAGATAAACGTCCCAGACAGAGAACGGCTGTGAGATGGTTGTGCTTTTTGTTTGTATAGATTTGGTGTCATGTATCAATAGCTGGTGCTAATCCAAATGAATATTCAAGTGGGGTAGATGTATATTGTGGCTCTGTGTTGGCAGGCAAGACGGGTCTCTATCCTGTTTTTATGACAGGAGTTGATGAATGGTGCACTAATAACTAACGCACTCCACAGGGAATGCATGCTATGTTGAGCATGTCAAATAGCAGCAGTTGTGTCTTTTTGCTGATGTTCTAGCTTGAAAGAAAAAGTACGAGATGACAGCCAGGATGGAAACAAAGGAAGGTTTGCGCTCAGATGATGTATGGATTTTTTAAGATTGTTTTCTTTCTTTCTAGTCACATTAACTGGGTCAAGTACAAGCAGTGTACTGAAGGAAATCAGATTGGATATCACCTACTGGCTACCTTTCACCATTTTTTATCTAATCCGTGGCCATCTCTGTCTTTATCTGTTTATTTTCCCACAGATTCTTAACTTACTCTAACTCAGATATTGTTCAACTTCCCAAATGTAACACTATGTTTAATACCCGAATATTTCTTTAGCATTACTCAAACTAATAAGCTAGTTTCTTTTATTTATTTCTGCAGGTCAGCGGGTAGACATCTAAGTACAATTGTACAATAATGCAGAGCTGAAATGATTAATCGATTAATTGATTAATTGATTGGTCAGTCAACAGAAAATTAATCTGCAGCAGTTTTGATAATCAATTAGTCAACAATATTTATAATTTCTCAAGCAAAAATGCTAAAAATTCACTAATTCCAGCTTCTTAAATATGAAGATTTGCTGCTTCACTTTGTCTTCTATGAGAGGAAACTCAATATCTCTGACCGTTTCAGAATAAAATATGTGATTTAGGAAACATGTTTCAATATTTCGGACACCTAATAGACCAAAAAATGTATCGAAATACTAATCAGCAGGTTAATTTATAATGGAAATAATAGTTGGTTGCAATCGGACTATCATGTAAAACACTAAAAATCTACCTTTGAGGCCATGTAAAGATTTGTGTCGTTAAAATAAATCAAGACCATCAACAGCAACTTTGAATGTGTCTTTGGATTGCTGGTATGGAGGGATTTTTCTCGTCCCACTCCATCTCTCTCCCTCCATGTCTCTTCTGCTTCTCTGCCACTGCTTCCTCTGTCCTCTCTGCTCTTCAATATTGATATGAGCTGTCATTGGTCCAGTTATTTATGAGGCCCCTCCCTGGTATTTTTCCATTGGCTCAGGCTCCACAGTGAAATTCTTTTCTAGTCAAATCTAATCCAGAGCAGCCTGATTTTCGGTTGTACAACAGCCTGGCAGAGTCAAAAACAGAGTTCCTTTCAACGGATATGAGAAAAATGAATGGTATGTTTTCAGCTTATGTACACGCATGGATGTTTTACAGCCTGTTTGCTCTCTATTTCTTGCCTTCTCTTGTTTTCTTCTCTTGCTCTTTCACTCCCTCCCTCCTAGAATTGCAGCCAAAGACTCTTTCCCATAACCTTTTCAGACCTGTGTGTGTATGTCTGTGTGTGTTTCTGCACAGAAGTCTTAAATAAGAGACAGATCGAAAGGCATGCAAGCCTTGTACACACACCCACTTGTGTGCGCACACATATATACGCACATTTTTACACACATATACAGTACAGACCTCATTACAGGCAGGCCCCAGGGATTTGTGTTGGAACTATTTCCTGTTTGTGGCCAGGGAGAAAGGGGAAGTAGTGAGGATGAAATATGACATAACATCAGCGGTGGTCTTCCTGTGTGCTCTACTAGGGCTTGGGTGTTACCCAGAGTTTAGTTTTCCATGGTCATTAATAGACCATATGTACAGTACAGCTGCCATTAGTCCAGTAAATTCAGTAATCCTGGGGCCTGTTTCAAAAAAGCTATTTCCAAACACTTTTTACACACAGATCACAAATGCTTGCAGCGCCACTTTTTGCAAATAATTGTCATTCGTAAATTGCAGATAAATCTGTGAGTCCTACAGAGCTCTTGCATGCTCGTGCATGGGTCCCAAGTATGCTATTTGTTTTCATTAGTGAAACGTGTCAAAGTGAACATAATGCAAATTGCAGCTTGCATTTTGCAAATATGGTGAAAAATTAGGGAATAAGCAAATGTTGCTTATTTTTGTTCTCATTTTATTTTGGCAAAGCTTTTGAACAGCTGCTTTTATTAAGTCAATATTAAACACAGATGTATTGTGAAGGTCGGCCTATTTTGTTAAATGAAAAGGGTTGGAGACAAACATGTTTTTATTCCTCAAACTAAGGGAAAGTATCAACAATTTTAAATCATTTTTAAATTGGTAAGGTTGGTCACGAAGATTTCAAATGACCACATATGAGTTTGATAACTGTGTTTATTGCCATTGCTGTCGTGTTACCGTAATTTAGAAATTGGCGTTTCTTTGTACTGTTGTCCAAGGCTCTCCTTTTTTCTCTTTGCATATGTGTGTGTGCATTTGTGCATGTGTGTGTGTTAACTCCTGAAAAACACCTTTTTGTGCTCCAGCAGGTTAGGGCATAAAAAGTTAGTGAGGCATTTCCTCTTTTTATACCACATAACGTCACACTGAGAGCAGTTATTCTTAGTCATTATTTAAGTCCACATATTTCACACTTTTCCTGCTTTTCAACATCATGGGTGGTTCCTACAGTACCTGACAAGCAGGAGGAATAAAATTTGCATCTCTAACACCTGAACCTTGGAGTTGAAAATGTATTAAAGTATGTGTTTTGATCTTTGTTATGGCTGTCAAAACAGTACAATCTATTCTAATTCATTCTACTTGTATTATAATGCACTGTTTTTCAGTTGTCATTAAGACAGGTGTCCAGTGCCTTAACCCCTCTGTTTCCTGTTGAAGGTTTAATTGTGAAGCAGCTGCAAATATCTTGTAAACTTTCAGCAAAATAATCCTTGTACACATTTTGTAGATATTTGAAACAGAATAAATAAAACAAATGTCAATATTTAAGATATAACACTACATAAAAGCAAAATATATAAACTATATATACATACGTATGAATCGCAGGAACGCCCAGCCATAAGAGTGTCAAATAAAGTTTTAAATTCAGGAAATAATTATCAGCAATGAGTTAGGTGATGGTTGCAAAATAAAATCTGGGATTCACTATTACAGCAGGCAGGATGTGAGCTCCAGTGACTTCCTCTTGAGGTGTGAAGTAATCTGCTAAAAACAGAGGCAATGTAACACCTCGCTTACTGTGTGGATCTTACACATTCACCTTGAAACAAAAAAATACAGGAACACGCACACACTCAAGTACAAATTCACGCAAACAAAAGTGAACAAAAAGTTACCGCTGACGGTCTCACAAAGTAAAACAATGGTACACTGTAGTGTGATGCTTTGAGTGGAAATACTGGACATACAGTGTTATTACTTATCAATAAAAGTTTTTAGGTTTGAAAGGAGGCATATGCGATCATAATGCAGTACATAATTTGGTCTAATTTGGACATTTTTCAGCCTTGATTTGCAGTGAGACATCTTCATTCCTTTTTGGTAGACTGATTAGTTACAGATCAATAGCAGCAAGGAGGGCAAATAATGAATCCTGATAATTAAAAAGCATCTCACAGTCACTATACAGTGTAGTGGCAATGCTCGCCATCACAGTTTGTCTGACTCTGATTTATGCGGTGAAAAAAATAAGTAACACTGGTTACCTTAAAATAGACTGGAAAGCCATGCTTTTCCTCTCCATAGCAACAGTTCACTGTTGAGCACTGACTTGGAGTTGATGGAGTGGATTCTCTCAGCACCTTATTTACTCTGTGTGTGTGCTAGTGTGTGTGTGTGTGTGTGTGTGTGTGTGTGTGTGCGTGTGTGTGTGTGTGTGTGCGTGCATGCGTGCGCTGTGTGTCTTCTTCCGAGTGTGTCTTTGTTTATTTGTGGACGAAGAGTTCCAAGACGTTGTTTGTTTGGTTGAGTCCATCTCTGTGGAAACCCAGAACTAGGAGTGAAACAGCATTGACAAACTTTGGCTGCTTCTGCTAAGCCAGACAATGAAGTCTTCACTGTCTGTTGTCAGCTGTCAAACCCCCAGAGGACATTACCGCATAGGCATGATGAAGAATCCCTGGATGTGTATACAATTATCAATGCATGTATTTTTTGCAATATTCGTAGTATTTATCAAGAGGAACAAAATAGTATGAGTCTTAATATACAAAGCAAAACATGCAGTCAATTACCTTCCTTTAATTCGTCATGTACATGAACCCAGGAACCTATCTACTGTAGATGACGCTTTATCTATTTGTGGCTGCAGGGTAGACACAAACACACGCACAAAAGCCCATGCACAGACAAACACACACATACAGTGTGTAGTGTCAGACACAGCAGGGGTTGCATCTCTCCAGATGGCGGGAGCCGCCCACACACTGCCAGTTGTTATACAATATGTATTGTATAACAGCAGAGAGCAACAGGCCCCCTCCCGGTGCATGGAGAAGCAACACGCACATCCAGTCATTCACTTACAGATACAGGCAGTGAACACAGAGATTCCATCTCTCTCCATGCACACACACAGAAACATGATGGACCTTTTTGTCCACCTTAGAGACATTTTTTAGCCAACCAGCCTGTTAGTCACCAGGCACTTCCATGACCCAGGCACTTAGTCAGTAGGCTAGACCTTCTGCTATTTAGTCACTCACGTATTCAGTCAGCAAGCTTGCAGTCAGACAGCTTGATCAGTCAGCAAGACAGCTGTTCAGTAACCAGCCAGCCAGCCAGCCAGCCAGCCAACCACTGAGACGGATAATCAATTTGTCTGTTTGCCGGTCTTGCAGCTGTGCAGTGAGTCAGACAGCTGTTCAGGTAACCAGGCTGCCAGCCATTCAAACAGCTGTGCAGTCAGTCAGCCAGTCAGTCAGACACATACTCACTCACTTAGTAAGCATGTAACACTAGTTTTCAGTGTTGGACAGTTAAATTACTTTTTATGTTAACCAAGTACAGTAGCACAAAGTTAGTTTACCATAAATGCAGTTCCACAGTGTTGTGTGGCTTTGTCAGTTCATCTGACAGCAGCACACAAAGATATGGAGGAAACATGGGGTGAGCTGAGTTTCTGTTGCTCTCTTGCTGTGTCTCTAGTCTGTTTTTCTGTCTGCCTTTGACTCAGCTTTTCACACAGGCTTCTCTGTTTTATCTCAACTTCACTTTGTTTACTTTCCGTCTGTCTGTGCCTCTTGTGTCTTTGAGTCACTACTGTATGCATTTCTTTCTTCCTTTCTCTTGTTTTTCTTTCCTTAGCCATTAAACAGGACCATCCTCGCCTCTCACGCATATACTCTGATCTTTGCTACCACATGTTAAGTCAATGTTTTGGCTTAACCTATATACTGTAGTTCTACTCTCTGTATCTAGTCAGTAGTACGTGCTTTCAGCCAACTTCCTCATGTGGACATGAGGAACATTTTCTACTGATGATGGAGTACAATGAATATTATAATTACGCCACCTTCATCCTCTGTATCTCAATCACTCTCTCTCTGTCCCTCTTTCTTCCACAAGCTTGCTTTGTCTCTGTCTCTTACCTCTCGTTTAATTTCCATCTTTCTCTCTCTCTCTTCCCTTCCACCTCCCCCCTCTCTCCCCCCTTGTTCTCTCCTCCCCTTCTGGCTGCCGCTCCTCGCTCTTTACAAGCATTAACACAGTCGTATTGAAAAGGCATTATAAAAGCTCTTTGAGAGTCAACCAGTGTGCCCCTGCAATCATATGACTTCATTACGGTATATCCACACTGACACATGCACACAAACACACACACACACAGCTACGGTTACCACACATTTTATCTCTGTCCGTAGTCGCGCATGTGTGTAGACCAGCTTGTGGGTGTACAGTGTGTGTCTAATGTGTGTGTGTTTTTGTGTGAGCGAGCCCAGAGCACCATGTGATGATGTAATGAGAAACTGAGCAGAGCAAACTGCGGATTCCCCTAAACGCACTCGCACACTCACACACACACACACACACACACACACACACTGAGGTTGTTGTACTAAGAGTGAATGGAGCATATAGGAAAGTCCCTGCAGTCAAACACTGAGTTTTCTCTTCATTGGATTTACTGCAATACATTGTTGTAGTGGCTCCCCTCTGTGCTCTAGCCTTCAGCCTACACACACACACACACACATTGGTAACTCTCACATTTACCCTTTGCTTTATCCCTGGGTGTGTTTCTCCCCAGCACTATAAGTCTGAATGACAGCAGTGTCAGCTTTATGATCACACTGTTTATGCTCAAAGAGACTGTCTATGTGTGTGTGGGGAGACTTTATGACTACAACCGGGCTTACCTCACATACCTACTGAACGACAGACAGTGAAGGAAGTCGGGGTGGATGGAAGGTGTGCGGTGCAGATACAGGGAGGTGAAGGACAGTGAGGGTGGGGAGAGACAGATGGGGGAAGGGAGGGAGGAAAGAAAGTGGGAAGAAGGACAAGCACGGCATTGAAAGGGAGTGAATGGAGAAAAAGGAGGAGAGGGGAGGGGAGGGGTGAGGAAGGGAGATATTTATGCTGAGAGGGAGATAGGACAGGAAAAATTTAGACTAGAGCTCAGTGGGAGGGAGTTAAAAGAGAAAGGAAAAGATGAGATGACTATGTTATCTGTCTGAATCATGAACATTTGTGGTGATTCACTTGGTAAATTAGGTGTTATTATTGGTAAAAGTAATATATTGTTACATTTGCTAATCTAGCCAGTGATGATTAAAGAGTTTGATTTCATCTTTGATTTATTTTTTAATATCCAGTATGACACTGAGAGTAGATTGAGCAAAAGAGGGGGACAAGTTGAGAGAGGGATGAATGTCATGTAGGTTGCAAATAAATGACAGAATGACAGAGAGGAAATGGAAAGAGTGATAGCAAAAGAAAGAATTTTACGGGGCCTTAATGTCGTGTTGCCTCTCATGCAGAGAAAGAGAGAGACTGTGTGGGTGTACATTGTGTTTATGAACTCAATAAAATATCCTCACTATCATAATGAAAAGGACAGAATGCACACGCACGCACACACAAACACAAACACATACACACAGTGGACATCACACACGCCCACAAACTAAGAGCTCATGGCAGCAAGCCATAATGACCTTCCATCAGCCAGCGCCCAGTCATAGTAATGATGTCATACTCACTCTCACACACACTCACACACTCACACACTCACGCATAGAAACCAATGCATTACACATATTAGCACTTCAGTCTCTCACAGTACTCGCCAGACCCTCAACACAACTGTGCAATATCCTTTGATAAACAAGGGATTAACATCGCGAGAGCATCTTCACCGAAAGGTTTTACAAGGTCATTTTTATAATTGAAGTCACGCACAGTGAATGTAGGCTCAAATACGGAATAGTGGTGTATACATATGCATACAATTAGGCATCTACACACACTTATTGTTAAAGATTTAAGAGATGCAGGTGGACATTACTGAGCATATGTCTGTGTGGGTGATTAAGATATGTAACATATTA
This sequence comes from Oplegnathus fasciatus, assembly GCA_003416845.1. Lineage (NCBI taxonomy): Eukaryota > Metazoa > Chordata > Actinopteri > Centrarchiformes > Oplegnathidae > Oplegnathus > Oplegnathus fasciatus. The sequence continues at coordinate 2,190,884 of NTHP01000011.1, read as the reverse complement.
AGCGTTTGTAGTATAATGATACAATTTTTACTATAGCATCACTTGTGGTATTGCTAGAAACAGTATATCTGTATGAATGGGTGTTTTCTTTCTAAGCTGCTGTATATAAGCTGAGAGGGACATGCTGTCTTATTCTTCATTCATTCCAAGGCTGAAGACATAGTCACTCCAGTGTTTCAGCCAGGCATACTTTATAATATTATTTTCATGGCAGTTTAGGCTTTGAGTTGTAATACTCTATATATGTTTTAGAAAATATTTTATAGTACTGCAAAAAGGTATATACAAAAAGGCCATCGTTAATGTTAACACCTGTGCTTTTCCTACTATGACAAGTCAAAAAGTGTATGGTAAAAGGTCTAATGTATGTAAGGTATATTTACTCTTCTTCTTTTCTAAGGACACACACCACTGAACTTACACTGCGTGACTGAACAGTTCTCTAATGTCGAGCAGCACCATACATTTACTGTCAGAGTGATGTCAGACCACACACACACACACACACACAACCGCATGAAGCAGGAAAAGCATGCTCGGTGTCGACCAGCGTGAGTGCCCGTATGCAAATGTATTTGTGAGAATGCTTACGTGCGGACATCTATGTACAGTGTGTGTGTGTGTGTGTGTGTGTGTGTGTGTGTGTGTGTGTGTGTGTGTACGCACAGTTCCCATGTAAATGTAGCAGAGTCCTCAAAAACAGCAGGGTTATAAATAGATGTGGCTCAGTGTGTGACTGCCGAAAAGAACCCACACTCTTAAAGGAATATGACGCCCATTGATGTGCCTGTGTGTGTTCATCTGTATTCAACATTAACTGCAAAGTGCGACTAGAGTCGGGTTCCTGCTCTGTGGAGTTTCAGTAAGTTGAAAGACTGACAGCCTATTTGTTTATGCTGGCTCGTTCTCATATCTGTCCCTCTTTCTCTTTCTTTCCTACCACCTCTTTCTTTCTAGCATCTCATTCTTTCTCTTTTCAATTTTACCTCTTTCACCTAGTTTTTACTGAAAAAGTACCTTCTTACCTGAGACTGTAGTAGACAAGTTTCTTCTCCCACTGTCTTCTTTTGTTTGCATATTCTTTTATACGCTAACACACAGGCACCAGGTTGTATAAAATTCACTCCAGAAGTCTTGTAAAAACCTAGTTAAATTAGTCATGCTGCTACCAGAAAATGAAGCATCCTTGCTTCCTTAAGTTATTGTATTTGTGCAGTAACTTAGAGCACGTGCTGCATCGTCACCATCAACATACTAGCTTTCATCAAAAACTGAGTGTTCACGGCTGCCAACACTCTGTCAGTTAACCAATTGAGCGTGGAATTGAGCTGTGTGTAAAACATCCTTCGAGTGCTTGTTTGACAAGTGTATTCAGTGTGCAATAGGCCACACATGAGTAAACTGACTCAGAGGGCCACAGTATCGTAGAACCCGCAAGTGGAGGGGTGGGGGGTAAAGCGGGAAGGTCAAACGAGGAAGAGCGAGATATGTACAGCCTACAGCCACAATAAGAGACAGAGTGACAGAGTTTGAGAAACAACAATGAAAAGGCAGCGAGGGAGACGAGAGAATTAGGCGGTTTGTGAGGAGAAAGACGGAGACAAAGAGAAAATGCGGGCGGGTGAAAGAACTGAAGAGTAACAGAGTTAACAAGGCGTGCGAGAATATTATTTCCCCAGACCAAGCGGGCCCAGTAACAACCACAGCAAATAATGAGTCCGACTTTATCAGCCATGCAGATTGGTGATAAAGCCACGTATGGCACACATTTTCACGCTGCCAAGTAAGACTCATCTTCTGAGCTGTGAGAGGAAATACTGTGATGTTGGGTTAGGTTGTGAATTTTCTCCCAGGGCAAAGATGCAGAGGAAATGCAGCCTTTGTCAGCTGTCTGGAAAGGGCAGGTTTCTTTATTGTCATTTCTGTAATGTTTCATTGAAGAATAATGGAAACACCTCTCACATTACACATTCATTTGATCCACTGATAATGTAAAAATGTTTGATAAGAGCAGCTTTAATTACTATCTTGATGATATGATAATTAGGTTAGATCACATCATTGTTTGAGTTTCGGGCTTTTATGTGCTTCAATTTTTGCAAAATGCACATATGACAGTATTGCACACTGGTTTTGCAAACATATCCGACTAGTATTAGGCCTGCAGCTGTTTTCCCAACACATATCTTTAATACAATTTGTCTGATTTCTTCCTCCTTCTTTTTTTGTCATCAGTTTTTTTCCCCTCTCTCTTACTCAGCTTCTTTCTCTCCCTTCATCTGTCTGTCTGAGTTTCTAGTGTATCATTACTTTGGTTCAGAGGAGGGTGGCACAGAGCTTGTCTCCTGGCAGGGTGTACTAGCGTGTATGTGTGTGTGTCCCACCAGTGTTGGTAGCAGCGTCTCAGGAGGGTTGCATTAGTCTTTGAACATCTTAGAATGAAAGAGAGTGAGAGACACACACAGACGAGTTCCTTTTTTTTTATTATACTTGGCCTCAACTTCTTTGTTTCTTCGTTTGTGTTTCGTCTCTTTCTTTTATTCATTCTCTCTGTTATCACCCCACCCTCATCTGCCACTGCATTTATTTCCATTTCTGTCTTGGGTTCAAAGATACTCTGTTTTCATTCTGGAGCAGTGCAGTGTGTTTGAGTCTGGGCTTAACTACTTTTGATATTCTCACTTCCTGTGCAGACACAAAGCCAGTTGGGTTACCATCCACGTTATTAACTGCTCATTGATAAAATGTGACCCACCACACAACCAATAACCCTAGCTCCCATTTAAGCTGACACACTTGGGGACAAAAGAAAAAGAGAGTGACTCGCCTTAAGAGGGCTTTGCTCTTTCACTGAAGGACACACGAATCTTGCATTAACCTGTGACCCTCCCTTATTAGATGGTCAGTCTAACCATGAGGCTGCACCGCTGCCCCATTTATAAATTGGGCCACAATCAGCAAGAGATTTCATACTATTACCGACAAGATTTTTCATCTTGTAATATGTGATCTCAGTGGAAATAAAAAAACCCTAACCTTGGCAGTGAGATGTTTTATTTATTTGGCTATACAGTGAATACCTGAGGCATACCACCTCAAACATACCTATCATTTTCTCAGTAGTGGGACACAATTACAGTTTTTATTTCAGCCACATATAACTAACCATCAAATCATTGTTATCATCATCAAAGCACCTTTCTTGTTTCCCTGCTCTTTAAAGACACACGCAAGACAGAGAACATTTCTGTTGCAATCTGTTTGGAAAGCTAACAAAATGAGTGTTTGTTTACAGTATTTTTAATAGAGCTGTGGTGAGTGCTTCTTAACTCTTAGTTGCATTATATGTGGGCTCCAAATCCATCCTCTAAAGGCTGAAATAATGCATGTTTCCTCTTCTGCTTACATGAAGCATAACTATAAGCATAAAGAAATGACGATAGAACAAATGTTTGCTGTCGGGATAGAATGGGAACTTTCACTGATATATTTGTTTTTATTGAAAGTACTCGAAAATATCACTGTTATGTTTTTGTAGCCCTTTTAGCTCCTGTTTAGTCACTGTTAGTTCCTGTGAGCCTTTCAGACTTCTCGTTCTGCTTGAAGTCTGCTGAAGAGCCTGATAAGTTTCGGCTGCTCAGGTGACATCAGAGCAGGCCGAGCCACGATTGTGTTTTGTGACGCGATGTTAGTATTGTGTCTCCTCCGTTTGCTTCTCAGTGAGTGGTCATTTGAGAAGCGTGTCGGTGTGTATGTGTGCACGTGTGTGATTGGTAAACTGATAGTCTGTTCAACCTCTCACATGTACCCTACCTCCCTACAAGTCAGTCAGAGTTGTTGTTGAGAAAAAAGATGCACTAGAAACCTTTTTTTTCTTTCCCTTTCACCATTTCACCATAAACACTCTCAAGGGTTCTCTGAAATGTCTCAGACATAATCTGCAGACAAGAACTAGGAAGGTAACTGATTGTATTGCAAATAGAAAAGAGAGCCATGAAATTCTGGAGCAGCTTGTCCTGAAGTGATCCAGACTCCAGACTTTTTATATGGCAAAACAGCTGGTTCACGAACCAGATACCCCCCCGTTTTTTTTTTTTTACCACCCATAGCTCCAAACCCCAAAGAAATGAACATCAATAATAAACTGTTTTCTGATTTTATGACACATTGACTATAGGAACTGGCTGCCAGGAAACCATGGCTGCAACAACATGGGAACAAAGAGTCAATTAGGAAACATAGACAACAAACAGTATTTTTTAATACTTTTGCTAAAATACATCTTGTGTAATTACAGAAATATATATTTTCCAAAATGAACTAAAAAAGAAATACCCTAAATCTATGAATTAAGCTACGTAGAGCAAGTCTGGGCCCTGCTTGGTGAAAATACAGACACAGATATCTGCAGATTGCATCCTCACCTGCCGTCAGTTCAGAGAAAGAACAGCTGTGACAGCTATGTATTACACAATGTGTTTGCATGTGGACGCACTCATATTAAGTATATTAGTATATACAGCGCTGTATGTAAATTTGTACGTGCTGTGCACTGTATATGCATACATGGATTTCTGGATATTTTCCATTTCACCTGTTACCGTCGCTTACTCATTCATCATCACAATAATTAAAGTTTTGACAATGTGCATCTTTCATTGTCACATATTATTCCACAAACTTGCTTTTGCAAACATTGGCTAATACCCATTCATGCAAATGAAGCACATTTGAATTTGAGAGAGAGAGAGAGAGAGAGAGAGAGAGACACAAGAGGAAAATTGAGGAACTCGGCAGCCAAAAATGCCTAAAGAAATATGATGAATGAATCCTTCCTATTCAGTACTTCACACAACACACACATTGTGTGATAATCACACACTGTAGATAATGACTGTTCTAATGCCAAATGTATAAGACTAGTCAACTTTGTTGCGGCATTAGAAGCAGTAATTACACAGCAATGTCTGCTACTTAGTAGTCAAGATGAAAGCCAGACTGTCTAGTTACTGGTGTGTGTGTGTGTGTGTGTGTGTGTGTGTGTGTGTATGTGTGTGTGTGTGTGAAAAGCAATCTGCTCATCTGTTTGATAATCTGTAAAGCAGCACAGTATGGCGATATCTATATGCGCTACAGTGCATGAGACAAGTACAGGACTGAGATCATACACACACACACGCACACACACACACAGTGGCAAGGACCAATTGTCTGGTTGCCGGGCAATGAGCTCACAGCAGTCGACCATAACAACCCCACTCTCCATCAATCAGCTATCGAGTGCTCTGCCCTAGTAATGATGTCATCACACACACAAACACGCACACATGCATGCACACACACACACACTTATCTCATCCTCTTTGTTTTGACCTTGGATTGCTCGTAGATGTGTGTGTCTGTGCTTGTCTGAGTGTGTGTGTGTGTGTGGAGGAATGAGTGGTGATTGGCATTGCCTTACAAAATATTGCAGGAGAGGATGCAATCTGCTTACGATATCAGCTACATAAATCTCACAAACATCATGTTGCACAGACTAGATGTTCCTCAGACAGTCCTTTGCAAGTTTTTTTTTAAACTAGAATTTATTTCTGAAAGGTTGTCTGGGTGTATTTTTTATTCATTTCTTCTTTTTTACCAAAATGCTCCGCAGCACACTCATGTCGGAAGTTTTGGCCTTGGTAAAATCACTTAAAAAAAAGTACACTCAGTATCAGCCCACAATTGAAGATGTTTTCTTAAACGTTGAAGATGTTTTCTACTGAGCATTGAGACCTCAGTTTGTGACAAATATCTGAAGAGGTGAAGAATTTTCAATAAATTGGTACTTAAAATGAAGAGAGACTTAAAATTAAGAGATGAATCTGACCATGAAATTGAACCTCCTTCAATTACACACACACACACACACACACACAAAAGCAAATGTGAAGTGTATTTGTGTGAAATGCTACCTTCCTATACCTACACACATGCGCACACAAGCGCACTCTTGTGAAACAAATTACATCAGGATGACACACTCACTGCCACACACTCACGCACACATTCTCCAGGTCCAGCTGTGTCTCTGCCAGGCTCTAGGGCAGGAGGCCAGCACAGAGAGGTGAAGAGAGTGGCAAGAACACTAACTGGCAAATCAGTGGCCAATTAAAAACGCTCAGCACTGTGTGTATGTGTGTGTGTGTTTGTGTGTGTTTGTGTGTGTGTGTGCGTGTGCGTGCATGTTGTGTGTAAGAGTGTCCTTGTTCGACTGCCAAGGAGAGGGTTGGCACAAAAAGCATGCTTCCTATTCTCTCAGCATGCCCTCTTAACGCAGAAGCTTACACACACACACACACACACAAACACACACACACACACACACACACACACACACACACACACAGCCTTGGATTTTGTCTTACCCCATTGTCTTTATGTGGGACAAATGAATGCATGTCCTTTCTCTATGTTTGTGTGCGTGTGTGCATTTGTGTACATGCATGTGTGTACTCCACCCACAAGTGGAGTTGTATAACACAAAGTAAAGCCCAGACAGGACACTATACCCTGCCTACTTTATTATACGACAGGAGACATTGTCATGATGGGTGTACTCGTGGGTGTTGACAGAGGCTGTGAATGTGTGGAACAAGTGAAAACAGAAAGTAAAAGAAACCTTAAAAGCAGCAGCTGCATGCTTAAGCTGATAGGTCGACCAATCAGACGTTAGGGTTTAGGTCGACGATTAAATATTTTGTCAATTAGTTGTTTTCCTTGACATCTTTTTATTGATAATGAGCGATGAAGAGTCACGACTACAACCTGATCCCACCCACAGCTGACGAACTGAGCAGTTAGACTTTACTATTTTAAATTAGTAAAAACTCTGAAGGTTTCTTTTTTCCCACCATGGTGACTTTTGTACAAACAATTGCCACAGTCATCAAACACTGAAGATGAANGTTTTGAAATAGTTTATTGAGCTTAATAAGTTTGAGAACTTTTTCAGAATCTGAATCAGAATCAGAATCAGAATCAGATTTACTGCCAAGTAGGTTTGCACGTACAAGGAATTTGACTTGATATATTGGTGCATGACATATAAACATAGTATAGTAAGTACAAGAATATAAGAAAAAGGTGACAGCAAGTACTGCGAGTCAGAAGCATAGCTTAAATATATAAAATAGACAATAAAACTATGACAAGATATTATAAAATAAAATAAAATAAAGATGTAGACATAGGCAATATGTACAATACGACTGTTATTTAAATGAAAGAACTGTACAGAACTGTACAGATTTATGTAGTTTCCAACCCACAAAGGAACATTTAATCTTTCAGTTATCAAAAAGAAAAATGTAGTCACCAAATCTGGAAATACTTGGTTTTCACTGGACAGCAACGCTATGCTCTTTTTTTCCCTGAAGGTTAATGTTATATTTCATAAAAATGTAATAATTCCTTTCTTTCTTTATTTCAGGTTAGGTGGTGCATATCCCCTGTAATATGCTTTGGGAAACCCTGTTTCTCTTCTGATTAGTTTAAGAAATTGTATGACTGTTAGTTGACTCCACGTATTAAGTTGAGGACAGCTCAAAAGCTTGCACACCATTGATTTCCCCTTTTACATGTTAGTGTTCAATCAGGTTTATTCAGGCTACCATCAGCTCCTGCACCAGCAGCAGGAGTCTCAGTGTTCCAACTTTTATCCATATTATTGCATAGTAACCAAGCACCCGCTGATTCTATGCAATTTTAATACACCCACTATGGAAATGTCTTAAATTAGGTCAGTTCTCATGTAAGAGAGTAGGTGAGAAGTATGACCTCCATCAGTAAAACTATATGAAGTGTACCAGTGGGCTGTGGATCATTCTCATCTAGCTTGTAGTAGCAACCTTCCTAGTTATGCTGTAGTATGATTGCAATTATCCCTGATCGTTACTTGCATGAGCCTCAGAGTGGAGCGTTACGTAGCAGGGAATGGCTATAAATGGTGTTTGATTGGAAAGAGTCGGGAAGTGGAGGGAGAAAGAGAGAGAGAGAGAGTGTATTGTAAACCTGGAAATGCTGACCTTTCTTTTATGTTTGTCTTTGCTGAATGATTTGTATTTGCTTCCTGGCGTGTGATCTTTCTTTCTTCTTTCATTCCTTCCAACAGTGTATTATAAAACTGGATATTAAAAATAGTTCGGGTCAGTCACAGGAATTTTTGTTATGGCACTGAACCTTACACAGCTGCCACGTACACACTTCCAGCAACACAGCTAGAGAGTGTGGAATGATAGATAAAGGATGGCGATAAGTAAAGGACACTGGTCTTTCCAGACATGTGTGCACCCAAGATAACATTCCTCCCTGCTTTGAGCACCTTGAACCTTCAGAGGGCTGATTCTTGTGGTATGGCAGATATGTTGGAGTCTCGGAAAATGGGGTTGTGGTTGAGAAAGGCATTTCCCTTACATTACAGTGATGGTCAGTCACTTGGTCTACACACACACACACACAAAAGACTCACTGCATTCTTCTGCCTCAACCAACCAAACAGCTGTCAGACACTACGTCAGCTCCCAAAGTATTCTGTCTATGTGTGTGTGTTCCCGTGAGTGTGATTGTCTGTCACATTTATGATAAATGATGAACTGTGTACTACAGGATGTGTAATTGGTGTAAGCAAGTAGAAAGAGAAACTGAACGCGTAAGGCTTTGACATGTTCCCACACATTATGAATACACAAATCTCAAGTGCCAAGCATGTTGATTTGAAAATGTGCAATTTTTTGTGTGTGTGTGTTGTGTTTGTATTATCTGTAGTAATCTTTAACCTTCCAATAATCCAACAAGAGTTTGCCATTCAACTCTGTGTTCAATGCAACCGTCAGAGACATTGTCGGGCACATTTTTTGTTGATGTTAGCCTTTGAACCCAGTATTTGTGGTTCCACAGTCTACAGCCATTTTAAAAAAAGACCGCACTGTTAGGCAAAACTTGTACAGTAGGCAAAGGATTTGGCAACAGCCGCGGTGATTGTGGGTGGACAACATTTTTTTTTGACTACACTTGGCGAAGAGAGAGAATGGGAAGAAGAATGCAAGCACTTAAACAGATGAAGAGATGGAGAGTGAGTGAGTGGACAAAAGTATTCACGGTGTAATCACGCCAGCATGTAGTCAAGTACAGAGAAACACTCACACAGAGAACACTTGTTAGACATGTTGAATATCATCCCCTTTTGACGTAGATCGCCACGCACAGTCACACACACACACACACGAATAAAAACCAAAAAATTGTGAACCCATTCACCCTCTGTGACAGAATACAACAGCAGGACATGCACACAAAGGACTGTACTTTTGTCCCTTTTCAAGTGTGTAAACCACTCATTCAGTCACTTCAACACTGGGTCCAACATTCAGCTTTACAGGCAAAGACACCAAACCCTCATGTGTTAACTCATTGTCAGTTTCTCTTGATGACAGTGTCAGGTAGATGTCTTAACATGCACAAAACACCTCTTTGATCCCCGTGTTTCACTGAGTGAGGTAGACTCGCAACACAGACACAAGTGCTGTAGGTATTTTTTTGTCATTTATGCACTTGTTCTGTGGCATTGGACGAGCTCTTATTTTGTCTGTTTGGTGGTTGAATGCACTTATTGTAAGTCACTTTTGACAAAAGCATCTGATAAATGAATGTAGCGCAGGTACAATGCAGGGAAAAGCCTCAAAGCACGCTGGCTTTGAAGACACACAATGACATATAAAAGCCACACGCACACACGCAGTTCATCACAGGTGCTGGCTGCTCCGCTGTGCTGTGCAATTCAATCAGCCGTTCGCTTAATGTGGTTTACACTGAACCATTCCTGACTAATTTAGCCTGCCCGATTTCTGGATTGGACATGATGGATTGAGACAAAGTGTCTGCAGTTGTGTGTGTGTGTGTGTGTGTGTGTGTGTGTGTGTGTGTAAAGGCTGAAAAGCATTTATATCAGCACTGAGCATTTAAGGCTCCCCCACAAAACAAGTACGAGGACTGGTCGTGCATTTTAAACCTGAGCATTTATTTTCACTTGTGTTGTCTTTACAATATTATCCTCGTGATCACTTTTGTCTTTGCATTATATTTTAAAAGAGCTGGAGGACAGGTTACATAAGACCCGCCCCATCCTGGTAGTCTGGAGGCTCCCTCTCCCCTGGCACCACCTTGTGTTACATTGGAGTTTTTGATTTTCTATGTAGTTTATTTCGTATTATCTTAGTTAGCCTGGCAGCATGTTTCCCTGCCAGTCTCATTTGATAGAATCGATATTTCTGTTACATTTGTTGAACTAAATTAACCTCTTTTGTTTAGTAAATCCCTCCCTGTGCTTCCCTTATTTGCTATGGCCTCAGATCCGGGCCATAACAGGTGTTTTATTTAAACTTGACATCTTTAAAGACTCATAGTATTTTCCCTAAAAGTTGGTAGAGTTTTGGAATGAAACCCTCACTCTCCCTCCTCGTCTGCCCTCCCTCTCACTATCCTCCTCCTCCCTTTTCCGCTGACATTTTTCAGCTTTCCATACTCCCCGCTGTGCCTCGCTGGCTGTGCCAGTGTTGTCCTCCCAGTGAGTTTGTATCTGCCTCTTCTCTGCCACCATCTGTTTCTCTCTTTGTCTCTCTTTCTCTCTGTCTTCCTATCGCCTCTCTTTCTCTCTGCTGCTTTACCTCATCGTCCTGTCTATTCTCTCCATCTGTCTTCCTTCCTGTCGCCTCTGGATCTCTCCTACTCTTTCATACTTCTATAAACTTTTTGCTATTTCTCCCTCTTTGTCGCTGTCTCTTCCTCTCTTACCTCCATCCCTCTCTCTGCCTTGCCTTTTTAATACCATATGATGGATTCCTTTGCCAGTTGGTGTCTGCTAATCCATGCCCTCAGTACACATCTATTTTTTCTTCCTCCGTTTCTGCCTTACATACACACATTACAAACATCTTCAGTGCACACAAACCCTACCACTTTCTGTGTGCCAGTTTAATGTGTGTGTGCTTACATGCTTAACTTAAGCCTGACACTATACCACTGTGGAAGTCTATTGATTTTCCCATGTCTGCAATACCAGACATTCCTCTGTTTCTTTCTCTCGTTATGCATCTGCCTCACTGTCCCATTATCGTATCTCATTTCCACCGTAGCGCTCAATCCCCCGTGGAATAGAGTCACCATGCATAACATAAAAAGTGTGCATGGAATGATATATTTTACCATTACTAATGTAACACACAAACAAAACCAGCCACAGGCTGTAATTCCCCTCTCTGTCTTCCTTAGGCCCGCAATAAAACACTTTCCCACAGCTAGACAGCAGCACACACACTCACACAAACACACTCCTACCTACCTCTTTCCTCGTCTTCAGACATGTAAGAAGTGGGTCAGTAGGATGTTTGACATCCCACACACCTCCACACACACCCCACACACAGACATACACTGCAGCTGACTTACAGCAGGAAACATGTCTCTGGTATCCCCCTAACATCCCCATCATTCCACCACAACCTGCCTAATTAGTCCCACAGAGTGCGCACACTCTGTCGACAATCAGCCAGTCTGCCTCTTATGTCGGTGTGTGGGTGTATGCTTAAGTCAGCTTGTTGCACATTAGATGTCTTTAAAGATGCGCTGGAATTTTTTATTTTTTTTTCATGAATACGACAGGTCGTGTTTATAATGATGACCTGCATTTGCATTGCAGTTTTTAAAATAAATAATAAAAACACTTTGCAGACAGTAGCAAATGAAAGCTACAGAATGAAAAGATGCACAGTGAAAATGTCAAACAAGAGCAAGGTTTAAAGGGTTTAAACGAGAACATTCAACAGGAAGAATGGGCAGAAATGTTTAAAAGCCTGGTAGAAATATATATACAGTGGGCTTTCATTAGCCTTTCACTAAGTGTTTCAAAAATGTTTGTCCTTGTGTACCTGAGCTGTGACTCATTTCATTTCATTTTTGACATGTGCGACATTAATAAAAAAAGATATGCAACTTTATTGTCTGTGTACATGTAGGGTGATCTTTTTTCATATAAATTCCTTACAAATTTGTTTATTTATTTATACAGTAAGGTCTGCTCTTTTTTTTCCCTCTTCAAATCAATGTAGTTCGCTAACTCAGGTGCACCACCATCATCATCATTAATAACCATCACTCCTGCCACCTTGTAATGTTCATGTCACGTTCAGAAATTGCAGGTTAAGAGAAAAAGTCCTTTCCCGACTTTCGTTTCACCTTTTGTTGTTTTCATCCACCAGGGAGTGCTGAGTCCCTGAGTCAACACACTGCATTCTGGGATAGTCTGGAACCCTCTCCATGGGCTCTACCACCTGCTGACAAACCAGGGGGGTCTGGAGGAGCTGTGTTGAATGAGGTGAGATTGTCCCTGTCCCTGCTGCCTAGATCTTAGTTTAAATATACATTTAAGTGCATTTTGTTGTTTTTTGCTATGTAAGCTAGTTTTGTTAATAAAAGGAGATCCATATCTTTTTTTTAGAATACATTGGGGTTGTGCTTGATAAGCTAGAAGACAGTGGTTCACTGCTTCCAACCTAGAAGCTGCTAGTCTGACTGTCACGTTTAATTTGATGTTATTAGTTGTGACATCAAGGACTTTTCAGCCCTGCATTTTCACCATAGCCAAGAGCCTTGTTGTGCTGATAAACCTGTCACCCTGGTCACAGCACAGATGCATGTTAAGTAAAGTGCATTTGATTTTAATGTGAGTAAAGTGGCAGCTCATCACATGCACATGCTCGCAGTGAATGAACCAAGGTTTTTTCTCGCTGTTGCTTTGAGCCACGGCACATCGTAAATGTATGGCTTGGTTCAAATTAGTGGCTTACTCTCCTCTCCCTCTCTCTGTCGTGAAATATAATGAGTTTACCAAACCATATAGTAGATGACTTATCTGTTCACCCACTCTTTCAAACCTCTGTATAGAGGCTAAAGAAAAACGGTCAGAAAGATAAGAAGGCGTCTTTCAGTTACTGAAATGAAGCCGATGGGCCTCGGCTCACAAAGTTTGTTTCCTGCCTACGTTGTGATTGGAGGAGAGGCATTTTTAGGGCGAGGGAAAGCTAGTCTGCCTAGTGACAGCGTGTTTGTTTATGAGGCTGAGCTCTCTGTTGGAGCAGCAATACATTTTCATGCATAACACCTTCAGGAACGAGTTAGTGAGGGGTCTTCCTGCGAGAATGGAAGCCTTATTGGCAGTGCTGAGAGTGCGAAAAACACCCTATAAATAATGTCTCTGTAAGGCCTGAGGAGGGAGGAAGGCATTGTAGTTTATCGCTTTGTTTGTATTTATTACTCTTGTGTGCGTTTGGGTATCTAATTTCTATGCGTGTTCATTGATGAATCTCTATAAAAACAAATCTGCCGTTCTTTAAATTACTAGCGAACCACAAGCTACAAGTGCTTTGATTTCTCTGTGAATTACTCGCAGCACAAATGCGGTCTCTCTCTCTCTCTCTCTTTTTTTTTTTTGTGGTAATATTGATTCCCAGAGGAGAAATTCTCTTTCCACTTTCTCCTCCCTTCCACAGGGAAGTAAGATTGCAGGGTCAGCTGCAGAATAGCACCTTTGGAGCTGCTGGTGATTATTTTGCTCGCAGACATTTCAGCAGAGCAAATGCTTGGGGTCAAGGATTTGAACTCAGACCTTCTGGGTGATGGATAGTCTCTCTACTCACTATACGGCATTTTCCCAGTGAGTCAAAGAAAATCAATATGAACAAACATTTAAGCAAAGTTTTTCAACTTCTCTCCCCCACATCGCCTTGCATGTCTGGAGATGAGTGTTATTTTCCACTTACCTCTTTCCCTGAGGGATACTCTGTGTGTCTGATTACTGCTGTGAAGAGCAATAAACTATGGACATGGGTGACTTTAATAACAAACATTCACCGACCTCCAGCAGGAGTCTGCACGCAGAGTGGAAGATTAATGTTTGAATTTACTGGAGTGTCAGGATGCTAATTGGCAGGCTTAGTCTCAAGGCAGCACTGATCTGTCCAGCTATGAGCTAATATTATGCATCACAAACTAATTAAAAACATTTCATTATTGCACAGTACAGGCAGCAACAGTGCAGATGTTAAAGAGTAAGACTGGGCAGCCCTGATTGTTCTGAGCAATGACCTCAGCTGTAGAGAGAGGCTGAAAATGTAGAAGTCACTGCTAAAAATTAATTTGCTTTATGATTTATTTGCATGAATGAGTGATGTAATCTGTTTTGATTACGTAGATAACAGTAGTGTGGTTTTCAAACGTTCCCCCACTGTGTTACACATCATTAAACCAATTTAGTCACAAATATTAAGCATCATTTGTTGATTGAAATCAGATCTGGCGCAATGCTTCGTTCAAGTCCTTTGAGAGAGTGATAAGTCATTCATTCTTAAACACTGCAATTAACCAGCTTTTAAGAGAATAACTACCTCCGTCTTTGTGATAACCCAGTTGTGAATGAGGTTGAAGTGTTTCTTGTATAATATTTCCGTGCTTTTGGAGGGGAAACCATGTTGCTGCCTGTTGTTCTGTTGCTTCAACATTTGGTGCCTCGCAATGGGAGAAGGGAGTGCACTATGCTCCTCGTCTTAAACAGACATGCTTGTTTAAGTGTACACAAACACACACACACACACACACATACATGCACATGTACGTACACATCCACAGAGAGAGAGCACTCTCATTTACCCCACAGGGAGCAGACAGTTTGGAGAGAGCTGCAGTTTCCCTGCTGGAATCTCTGTCTGTATATTATATGCTGCTTCTCTCTCTCAGTCTGTCTCTCTTTCTTTCTCCATGTCTTCCCCTCTCACTTGCTTTCTCTCTTTCGCTCCTTCTGTCTGTCTCTCAGTTCATTTCAGTTCAATTCAGTGACGCTTTATTACCGCGACATTTAGATGAAAGACGTGTTTCCAAAGCGTATATTTGACCAGAAAGTGAGACTTCAGTGTTTTTCCTCTCAGTTTCTTTGTATCTTCTCAAGTTCAAACGTGCTTTATTGGCATGACCTTATGTACAGTGTTGCCAAAGCATGTTGTACAAGGTTCTCGATGTAAGTATAATAACTCAGAAAATGTGCCTTTTTCCTTCCTTCTCTCTCTCACCGTGCTGATTAAAGTGTGTGAGGCTGTACTTCCCTCCTTCACACTATCACCCTCTTTCTCGGTGAATCCAAAGAGTAAAAAGTGTGAGTGCTTGAGTGTGTGTGTGGGTGAGAGTGAGAGAGAGAGAGAGAGAGAGAGAGAGAGAGAGAGAGAGAATTGGTGCTATTCTTGGCTGGTTGGGGAAGTCTTGGCTCTCTGGCGTATGGGAAAAGTGCTCTTGGCAGGTCTTGAACCGAGGCATTCCTTTATGCTGTCCTCTTGAAACACACAGAGACAGATACACAAACTTGTTTTTGTCACTGAGAAGGACGTTGCATTGACTTATATTCATTTTCTGGAGACTTACAGTGACCACAAACATACATGCGAAACCTAACCCTTATATTAACCAAAACCCAGACTTTACCCTCAAATTTAATGGTTTACCTTGAGTGAGCAGGATCCATGACATGAGTGATAGAAGAACAGACACACACACACACACACACCAAAGTGACTAAAGCTCACATTTATATGCGGCAAACTGCCTACTTTTTGCTGTTTTCTCTCTCTCACACACATACACACAGTCAGGCCTGCACACACTCACACAAACGTCTACATGCGTGCTCACACGCAGACGCAGAGGAGGAAGACTAAGTGCAGTCTCAAAAGGGAGATTTCTAGTAGTACTACATTATGCCCTGAGGCCCAAAGCCAGAGTTTCACTGTCACTCACCCTCACTCACACACACACACAC
>NTHP01000011.1:2146647-2165878 GCA_003416845.1 Oplegnathus fasciatus | reverse complement strand
TGTTTGGGGGGGGGGTGAGAAAGGCTGAGAGCAGTTTGTAGCACAAGTACGCTGAATCTGCTCGGGATTTTCAGCTTGAGGGGGAGAGAGGGAGACGGAGAGAGACTCAGGGTGCTTTACAAGGGACACGGCAGAGCAGGAGAAGAGAGAAGTTTAGGGAGGAGAGGAATGAGAGGGGGAGAGAGAGCATGCTGCAGAAGTGGGCTACTCCTGCTACCCTGGTAAGTACACTTCACACAGTTTTGCGCTCGCTCTGAATGAAGTGTGTGTGGGTGCGAGAGAGAGTCAGCATGCGTGCGTGTGTGTGTGTCCCAAACGCTTGTCTTGTTGTATCACAGTAAGTCATTTGTAAGTGCGTATTGCGTCTGCCCTAGTTTTTCCTACAATCGTCGTTGCTTGTTTCTCCTATTCAGCCGTCGTCCTGAAGTGTTTCCCCTCCCTGCTTCTCTTCGCTTCACACATTTCTCTCATTCCTCTCTTTCCACTGGCTCTTTTCTTTCTCAGGCTCTCCCTGGCTGTCTGTCTGTCTACCCCCCACCCCTCCAACCACCCACCCAACCTCAGGGTTGTTGAGGGGTGAGAAAGTGCAAGTCATGCAGCGCTGCCTAAGTGTTTGTTTTCTGAAAGAGACTCTCTCTTTTTCTCACAGTCATTTGTTTCTCTCCATCTCTGTCTCTCTTTGTTTGTGTAACTCTTAACCACTTTCTCTCTCTCTCTCTCTCTCTCTCTCTCTCGCTCGCTCCCTCGCTCTTGCTTCTCTATTTCTCCGCCACCCCCTCCCTCTTCTCTTCCCCTGCTTCTCTAACTCTCTGTCTCCATCTGTCCTCCATTACTCCCTCACTATCTGACCATACTCCCATGTGTGTGTGTTTGTTGTTGTTTGTGTGTAATCACTAGTGGAGAGTGGCAGCCTTGTCAGAGTTCCCAGTCTGGCAAGGGTCCCTGTAATGTGCACACACATATGCAAACACACACGCACACACACGCACACCCACATTAATGAAAAACCACATAGGCAAAATGCTACTGAGGGACATGGAGGAAGAAATAGAGAAGTAGAGAGAGACAGAGATGTATAAGCCTGCAGCAACACTGTACTTTCCAGTTGAACTATATTTAGCAGTGAGATAACATCACGTTGGACTTATCCCTTTGATCATGATTGTGATTATGGCTGGGCAATCATGCACACACACAGAGACTCAAATGCAACAGACATATGTAGCCCATGCACACCAGTTTTTTTTTTATTACTTTAGCATTTATCTAAATGCTTTTGTAGACAAAATAGTGACATGGCAGTTGATGGCAAAACAACACAAAGTTATGATTTTTGTGTAATTATCTAGTTTATGATATTCTGAAATTAAATCCTTAATAAGCAAACATTCATTATGTGTTTATTGTGTGTTAGTGTGTTACACTAACACACAACAATAAACACAAGACACAAGTCAACAATTTCTGTAACCTGCTGCCCTTTGTGGTTTGCATGTCGTGGTGTTTCACTCATGCTCAGCCTGTGATCGAGCGCTGCTAGATATTTTGGGCCTCCTGACACCAAACTCAACAAAAAAAACAACAAACATTTCCAGGTCTCCTACCCGGCTCTGGGCCGCCAGTACCACTCCTGCTCACTATAATTGTCCCTGCTGAACCTTGATGCCATTTTTAAAGGAATGCATTGTTCTTCTTACCATCCGGAGTTGAAATGCAAAGTCGAATGGAGGTTCTTGTTTTAACTGAAGCTGAATGCAGCAGCGTTGATAGCATAAGCAAAAACTGCAAGAGTTTAACGCTGCATTTCTTAAATGGGAAAGTAACGTCATTGTTGTAAATATTTTTGCGTAGTTTGTGTGTGATTCAGTCAGAAACATAAATTTCATATGAAAATACCTCAGTGTTCCTAAGAATATACTGTATAGAGGCCTCTGGGGCAGATGCAATACATTCTTTAAATGTATATACCATATACTAGTATATGTCACTAAGTTGAAGAGCATTGCAGACATTTAGTGCGGAGAAGCTTTGAACCAAAAAGGTATCTTTTAGACACGCATTGAATATACTGTATTGGCTGTTCAGTGAAGTTCAGGAAGTTGCTTAGAGATGTAGAACTGTGAAACTCAGTGTTTGTGCCTCTGAATGTCTGTTGCTGTTGTAAACATTTTGTAATTGTTGTAAATGACCATAGTTACAGTATTGTTGGCCATACTACTGGCGCCATAACCACAAAGCACTCCATTACTGCTTGAGTAAACTAGAAGGATTTATAAATTATAGATTGTCGTATAAGTTAAATGCATCAATTAGAGACTATGGTTTAATGTGTATTACTGTAACATATAACTTTGAACATATCTTTTTTTATACATAATTGATGCATGAAAGATCAGTTTCATTTTGCCTCCCTGCAGGGTTTTAATCACAAACATCAGGCAGTATGAGTACTTTACAATTCAGCCATCAATCCATGTGTTTTAGGGTTTTTTCACAAACAGCAGCAGCACATACTGGACCTGATTTTATGTGTGTGAAAGAAAGAAAAAGAAGTACAGTACGTGTGTGTGTGTTTGTGTGTGTGTGTGTTTGAGTGTGAAAGAAAGAAAGGGTGACATATACACACCTCCACTGTTTTGACCATAGAAGGACAATAGTATAGTGCATTAGTGAATGATTGAGGTTACTGACTCACACACACACACACACACACACACACACACACACACTCACACACAGTTTTTTTCACGATGTCACTAGTGTCCCAGAGCGCACACACACACGCACACACACAAGCTTTGAATGTGTGTGTGTGAGAGAGACTAAAGCACATGGAGGACAGACGGCTTGGGTTACAGGTCATCTGATATCCACACACACATTCACACACACACACACACACACACACACACATACACGCTGCAAACTCAGCAAGATTCAGGTGACATAGCTTTTCAGTGAATGTGTGTTTGAGTGTCAGTTTCAGTGAAGCAATACTCTCTCTTTTTGCAATGTAGGTCAGTGGAGCCTCTCTCTTTCTCTCTCCCACTCTCCATGTCTCCCATGCATCCCACTCTCATACCCCTCTTCTCCCATGTTCCTCACTTTCCTGCCTCTCTTTATCCCTCCCTCAAAGCCCTTTGTCAATACCACTCGGACTCTTCCTTCATTAATCGTTGCTGTAGTTTTTCTTTGTTCAAAATACCAAAGTTTCCCAGCCTGTATGCTGGAAGGGTTAATAATGAGGGAATGTAGCCCTCAGCAGTCTTTTTCTCTACTTTCACTCCTTCTCCCTCGCTCTCAGCACAGTCTTTTTCTACTCTTTCTCTCTTTTACTCTCTCACTAACACCGCAGGGTAAAGTACAAGAGAATGGACCCAAGCTTGAAAGTTCAGGTTTTTCCCCAGGATTATTGTGTGTGTATTTGTGTGTATGTATCTCACCCTCTGTTCCTGCAGCATTTCAGTTAAAGCTGCTCTAATCTAGATTTTCATATTAACAATGAATCAAATGACTGTATGTAATGTGAAAGGTGTCGCTTGTAGTCACAGAGAATTATCACCCGACTATGCCCTCAGCCCTACGGAGCAATTTTGCATCTTTCTCCTCACTGTTTTAGTTTTTTTGCCCGCGGCTTGACTGTTTTGGTTCACCCTTGCCTCTCTTATCAACGTTGTTTCCATACGCAGCAGGCAGCTGTTGCAAAAAATGTTGCAAAATCCCATTGTACACTACCTGCCAGGCACCAAACAGCAGACGGACAAAGTTAGCGACTAACTGGTGAGCATAGTGGAGCATTTAGCTGCTAAAGAGCCACATATTCCCTTTAGGATTTGGTGGAGACCAAAATAGGGCTAAAAGAAGAGTGAATATTGGTCTTACATTTGCCAGGTGCTCCAAATAAATGCTAATGTTGCTCCATATCTGCTGGATGTGTAAATAGGCAACAGTTTACGAACAAGTTGTCAATGTTACTGTAGTTGTAATTACTGCTTGCTTCTGCTGCCCCCAAGTGGCTTAAAACCTGTTAATGCAGGTTTAAGTTTCTATATTTCTATATTGTGTAATTTGATGTTCCCATTGTATAACTCAGAAGCCATGCAAGTTGACAAACCACTTTTCTTGTAGTAATAGTTTACACCCCTTCTGTTGCAATAGCAGTCTTACTGTGATATGCTGCTTGCATTAGCACACACAGTTATTCCAAGCATAAGCTGCTCAGCAGCTGCAGTACCATACCACGCTTATTACACATACTGTATCTAACAGCAGTACAATATATCCCATTACACAATGCATATAATATTCCTCCTGGAATTCTCACAGATCTTTTCCTCATGCCAGAGTGAACTGTCAGAAACGACATGCCTCGCTCTGAAGATAAAAGCTCCCATAGATGGCAGCATGAACGGATCTGTGGCTGGATGTACAGACACTGTCAGTGTTTGATGTGACAGCTGATATGAAATGTCTCTAATCTAAGAGCTCTCAGACACATAATGTTCCTCTTATCTCAAAGTCTTAATTTGAGCAAGAGCTTGTTGAATGCAAGCAGAATAGTTTGGCTTATTTTGATACAGACTGTGTTTTATGGCACAGCGTGAACAGCACAGCGAATGAGGTGTGGTACACTTGCGAGACAAGTAGAAGATTAATGTGAAAGGATGCCAAGAGAGAAGAAGCAAAGACATTAGGAGACAGACGATTAAGAACATAAAACCATTAGATGGAAGAATGATAATTGAGAATGGAGTTATGAAGAAGGAGAGGTGGGCAGGCTGAGGCAGGAGAAGAGTCAAGTGGAGGTAGAGTGAAGGAGGGAGAGGCAGAGAAGATTGCATCTCAGCGCTAAAACCTCACCGATCAACAGTACCTCTCAGCACACCTCTGAGTCATGCCTGCTTGATTGAACAGATGGCGTGTGTGCTTGAGAAAGCGTGCGTGTGTGTGCGTGCTCACTACCATAAAACAAAGTGTGTGCGCGGGTGCTCTTGTACTGTACGTGCACGTGAATTTGCATGTGTGTTTACTCCTACGCTCGTCTCTGCAGTTGTGTTGTAGTAGCACTGCGACACTTCTTAAATCACAGGAATCTGCTTGAGATGCAAGATGTCCCTTGTCCTACACAACACACACACACACACACACACAGTGGGTGCAATTAGTATCACTCTGTAGGAATTAGCAAATAAGCCTTAGGAAGTCTGGGAGGTGTTGACCCAGTCATTCTGGTTGAACGATTAAATCTTTTGTGGCTTGGCAGCTACAGAGATCAGATAGTCAGAGTCATCACCAATACAAGAGGCTATGTTATGGGGTCTAATGTGAGTACAGTTGGAAACAATTACAGTCTTATATTCATTCAAACAAGTTGCATAAATGGCTGTTACCTGCTTTTATATCATCCTGCGCCATGTCTACAGATTGTCAGTGTTTCCAATCAAGGGTAAGGATGTCAAGCAAGAGGCTTCCATTGTTGGTTGCTTGGTAGAGGAACGATGGAGGGCAAATGAGAGGATTGATATTGTTCTTGATGGTATTTGGAGTATGTTTAGAAAGGCCTTCTACACGTAGTTCACTATAGAAACTACAGGCTGGTTCCGTTTGGTTCACACAGACTTTTAGTCATTTTATTTATTGTCTTGTTGCAGTAATGCTTGTGTATGTCTGTAATTAACAAAGTGAACTCACTGACTTTGCAAACTCTTAACGGAGGAAATAACATTCTTGTATTGCAGTCAGCATGTTGTTGCTGTAACAACAGCTATGCTAGCTGTGCAAGTTTGTATTGTGTTAGTGAACTGATACTCAGCCCGCTTTCAAGTGTGCAAATGTGAAGTCTTTAAGTTGGCCGAACACTTGAGCCGGTGTATGTGCTTTTGTGCACTAGTCGGTGAAAGAGAGCGTGTGTGTTTGTGTGCGAACTTGTGCTGTGTGTCAGCAAAAGAACATGTGTCAGCATAATTGAATATGCCCAGGTGTCAGTGTTTGAGTAAGCAAGATGGTGTATGGTTGTGTGTGTGTGTGTGTGTGTGTTTGTGTGTGTGTGTGGGTGGGTGGGTGCATGTGCTTGAAATGCTTGTACATTATTTATGAGATTCACACCAAGCTTTCTATCTTCTGCAGCAGGGGGTCCTCGCTAACAGATGGCACACACACATGTGGTACACACTCACACATACTTTAGTGAGTACAGCACAGGCTTGTTGTCCAAGTATGGCAGGTGCTGGAAACTTCTTGGAATTGTTTAGATTATTATTATGAGCGGTGCAGCTTCTGGAAACCAATAGGAACTGCTTGTATTATTATTATTTTTACTCTGCTTCAGTTTTTTTGCTCAGCCACTGTTGAGGCAACAAAAACCACATAAACTAGCCACCTGGTGGCACTACAACAACTAATTTTACTATGCACTCTAGATGCACAATCATTAGTAACTTTGTGGAAACCTCAGTTCTACAAATGTAGTTCAATCATCAGCAAATTACTAAGGACATTTTTACACTGCCCACTGTTTGGCCACAGTTTATTATTATTTAATTTCTTTTTTGTGTATGTGCGGCCTAGTTATACACTGCCATTAATTATGAATTACTTCATTAAATTATTGTGGTGTAGTAACCAAATTGAATGTACATTTTTACATACCAGCTCTTTGTTCCCCAAACCTGCAAGATCTGCGGGCATTTTACTTCAAGGGGATACTGAAAGTTCTTACTTGTTACATGGCATCCTTTTGTTGGCTCATGGGCTAATCGTATTAAATTTGTTATTGTACATTTTTGAGTTGTTAGTTGACCTCCTGAATTTCTTGTTGCAGAGCATCTTTGTGTTAGTCCATGGCCTTGTTTTTGTTTTGGAGCTGTCTGTTGGGCTCCTGAGTCTGTCGATGCAGGGCGTCATTTTGTTGGCTCATGGGCTGTTTGTCGACCTTCATGGCCGCAAATGTACTGCTCAATAGTTTCTCTTCTTGGAGCATTTTGTTGTGCTTCTGAATCTCTTGGTGCAGCGCATTACTTTGCTGGCACATGGTGCTCCCCTGTGCCTCATTTTCATGTCCTCTGTTTGCTAGAACCATGTGTTGGTCTCCATCTTCCAGTCCTTGAACTGAATGAACTCGGGTGGTTTAAGTTGCTATGTTGTGATTAATAAATGGTTATAACCAAATAGTCAAAAGTTTAGATTTACATTTACACTGAAAACTTAAATTTAAAAAAAAAACATTACCATAAACAACAGTCAGTAACTAATCATTTTTCAATTTTTTTCATTTTGCGTCTGACAGTGCGAACACATCTACAGTATATATATCAGTAGTCAAAAGTATGTATGTACAGTATGTATACTTCATCAGTTTGAGATCCACACCTTTTCCTAACAGCCTGCCTATCTCTCTCTTCCACAGGATTGTGCTGGGTGTCGGCAGGCTTGCTTTTGCAGGGAAATGATTCCGCATGAAGTGCGACGCACTCGGCCCCCCGTCGTCCTCGGCGGCAGCAGCAGGTGTGACG
Source organism: Oplegnathus fasciatus (assembly GCA_003416845.1). Lineage (NCBI taxonomy): Eukaryota > Metazoa > Chordata > Actinopteri > Centrarchiformes > Oplegnathidae > Oplegnathus > Oplegnathus fasciatus. Next base: position 2,158,367 of record NTHP01000011.1, on the reverse strand, counting down.
TCGTGACACTCTCCCCTACCACACTGAGCTCACCCTTCAGCCGCTAAAGACCCCTGGACCAAACAGACCGCCCTACCCCTCCCCTCTAACCACCCCTCCATATCTTCATCTCCATCTTTAATCCTTCCTCACCTGCTTGTTAGGGCCTGGATTTTCTTTTGTTATCAAGAAAAAGACCTGATTCAACGGCCTTGGGTGAACTGGATAGAGAGTGAAAGAGAGAAAAGATTGGGAAAGTTAATTCATAGCTAATTAAAGTGAGACAAGGGACAGATAATCAAAAGTGTGAAAAAGAGACAGGAAGGTGAAATAGAAAGTGAGATAGAGCGAGAACAAAAAAGAAGTCCAAAAGTTAAGGAAAGATAACGCAAGTACAGCTGAGGGACGTGAGGCGAAGTCAGCATGAAGTCCAACCAGGAACGCAGTAATGAATGTCTGCCCCCAAAGAAGAGGGAGATCCCCTCAAGCACATTACCATCTGAAAATCGCTCACCCACCATACCGCCTGCCAGTGACAGCCAGCGCACAGAGAACATGGCCTGGCTTGCCAGTGTGGCTGGTGGGAATGAGAGTGGCGTGGGTGGGCACCGTAGCTCCAGTCAGTCTGACGGGCCCCAGTATAAGTCCCTCTTCTCCACATCAGACTCTTCATCCTCCTCTTCCTCACTGAGGCTAGTCTCATCTCTTCCTACAGTGTATACGTCCCCCCTGTCACAGTCCACAGTTGGAGGAACTGTCCATTACACCCAACTGCCTCCCAACCTGCAGTTTATAGCCTCACCCTACACTGCCCCATACACAGGCTACATCTCCCCTCAACTGCTTCCACCTCCTCCTCCGCCTCCCCCCCTCTCCTCCTCCTCCTCTTCCTCTTTTGTCGCACAGAGACCCTCACACACAGAGACAGTCTCTGCTCCTTCGCAGGCCTCCAAACATGACCAGCAGAGAGCATCCATGGGGCGTACCTCCATGCCTCCACCTTCTACAGACCCCGTCCCTCACCATGTTCAAATGTCAACCTCCCCACGGACTGTGCCGTCGCCTCATCACCAAGGAGGCGTTCACCTTCCTCCCCAGTCACTGCATCCCCACCATACTTTGGGACATGGCATGTCCCAGCTTGTGGTGCAGTATATGGACGGACCCACCAGGAAAGAGGAAGGTGGCTCCAGACCCAGAGAGCTCCACAATGGAGAGCTGGAAAGGGGCCGGCGGTTTGGGGCATCCCCTGAGTCCAGCCTCTCCAAGCCAGGGAGCAAATCACGGGACACCACTTCTTCTCTGTCCTCCTACGAGGCACGCCAGCTGGTTCTACCATCAGACTACTCGACTCATGATCACTCAGGGCTGAGAACCTCTTTCATGCTAATGCCCAACAGCCATGGGGACCACCAGCTGGTACCACCCAGAGCCAGCCCTGAGAAACTGACAACCTCTGCCCCCACACACCTGGAGAAAGGTGGCATCATCCTGGGCAAGCCTGTCAATCGCACACCCTCCTCCACCAATACCACCTCCACTTTCACGTTTCCACCCCCATTAAGTGTTGACAGCCTGAAAGCTGCTGTCAGCACACTGTCGCCCCAGACCGTTATCCAGACCACCCACAACGCTACAGAGTCACTGTCAATGGGGCTCCCCGCCACCAGTATCTACCCTCAGCCACCTATCATTGGTTACATCGCAGGGGGCAGTGGGAGCCAGCATACGCCAATCAGCTACCACACCAGCCTACAACAGCACTTACTCATTCCTGGCACCCAACCGGTCATTATCCCTGTTAGTGGAGGTGGAGTCACCACATTGGAACCTGTAACCTCCCACGTAACATCATCTACCCAGGCCGCACCGTTTCCTACCACACTCCCACACACATACATTGCTGCCACTGCCCCCAAAGGAGAAACTCTGGATACCCCCTGCAGCTCGTATCACCAGACCACTTCAGGTGCAGTGGTCCAAGCCCAGCTTCATCTCCCCATTGTTCCGCCGGGGCTGGTCGCTCCTTCCGCTCCTCCTCCCCCATCCAGTACGGTGGTGCCCCCCTCCCTACCCCCATATTTCATCAAGGGCTCCATCATCCAGCTGGCCGATGGGGAGCTGAAACGCGTGGAGGACCTGAAGACAGAGGACTTCATCCAGAGTGCCGAGATCAGCAGTGAGCTGAAGATCGACTCGTCCACAGTGGAGCGCATTGAAGGGAGCCACACCTCACCCAACTTTGCTGTGGTTCAGTTCTCTGTTGGTGAGCACCGTGCACAGGTGAGAGACAGGGACCTTTATAGAAGGAATAGTTTGACATTCAGGGAAATACATGTTTCCACTTTCTCGCGAGAGTTACATTGATATCACTCTTGTGTCTGTGCATTAACAATGGAGCTAGAGCCGGCACTCAACTAGAGCTTGGCTCTCTCCAAAGTTGAGAAATGCAGCTACTAGTTTCTGTAAAGCTCACTAATTAACAACGTTTAGTCCTGTTTGTTCAATCTGTACAGAAATCGGCATGTAAAAATGGTTTTACAGGACTTTACATGCTGAAACTATTGCGCAGTGACTTCCTGGAGAACTTGTTGCTTTTATGTTTGGTTTGTGTACAGATTAGTGATATAACATGTTAATTATTAAGCTTTAGACGTGCCAGTAGCTCATAGTAGTAGTCTGTTTCACAGGTCTGGAGCCTAGCTGTTTCACCCTGCTTCCAGTCTTTATGCTAAAGTAAGCTAATCTGAGGAGATTGGTATTGATCTTCTCGTCTAACTCTCTGCAAGAAAGTGAAACTATTCCTTTAATGCTTGTTCTTGGTGAGATTTTACAAAGCATGATAACAGTTTTGTTATAGCAGTTTCTATCAGGACCAATTATTATGACTAGTGCTGAAACCTTTAGTCGATTTAAAAGATCAGTGGAACAACAGAAAATTAACTGACAACAATTTTCATAATCTATGAATTGTTTAACTCCTCTATCAAGTCCTTTACTGAGGCTTTGAAAAAGTTCAGTGCAATGCCAAGCTAACTAGCCCAGTTGTAGTTTACCTCTGTGAGTGTGAAAGATGACTGATCTCTAAGACGGCTGTTATGTGTACTCTTCGCTGGTGTTACTAATGTTGAATGACAAGTGTTGAGCTGCTCCCTTATTAATGACTCGATTATCGTGAATCTGACAGGACTCTGCTATTCCCTCTGTAGTTGGGTTCAATGTGCTGGGATGCCAGTCATGTAACAAACATGTTCTGATTACGAGCCTCAGAGAAATTCAAAGAGTTGAGTGTTGGAATCTACTCACTGGATTCAGTTAAGCCAGGAACCTGAGCCACATTTCTACTGCTACATGTAATACGTTGCGTGTTTTAAGCCCAAAAATTACAGTTCTTTAGTATGTTTTCTGATATGTAACTTAAGTTTGTCCTTGTAACATACCAAAAGTACTGATTTAAGATTAGGCTTAGGTTACATGCTTTATTTCCAGATTCCAGCTCTTAAAGGTTCGATAGGTCACATAGAACTCTCACTCTTTTATAACTTCAATCTCTCAGTAATCTCTTAACATCTGATACAATGCTACAATTTATCTTTCTATTTTCTGTCTCTGGTTCTTTGTAACTCTTTTAGACACGCACACACACACACACACACACACACATACACACACCCTTCCCGCTGTCTTTGAGAGGGTGTGCGTTAAAGCCAGTTAATCTATTTCATCTGTCCATGCTGTGACTCGTCCACCCACACAGCACATCTCTAACCATCTCTCCCGCCCCCGGCTGCTCTTTGATACTGTACCCCACAAAAGCTGACAATCTTTCAAAGACTTATCTCTCTCTCTTGTACTCCATCAGTGGCTCGCCTTACTTTTTTTTTTCCTGAGAGGTGGTAGCGGCTTATAGTCCACACTCAGAGGAGTCTTTACTCTGAGAAGTCAAAAGTTATATAATACGGGAGGGAAAATATTGCCTGACGTTTGCTTTGAGACGTGAGTGTTTGATACATCTTACACTTGTATCGTTCTTGACATTGTTTTCTTTCACGCTCACTTCCTCACTCCTCTTCTTGTTCAACCCACCCTCCCTTTGTAAACTCGCCTTTTCATCTCTATCTCAGTAACTTCCTCCACTACCGCCTTCTCATTCTCTCTACAATATTTCAGATCTTCCTTCACTTCATCTTCTTTCTCCTCAGGTTTATTTTCTCCCTTGCTCTACCCCTTCATATCTCAAAGCCTCCTCTGCTGTCATCTCTTCATTCTGTCATACACACAAATGACAATGCAGACCCTGAAGTACAGAATTTAACCCAGAATTTCAATCTCTTTACTTAAATATGTCCCATCCTCTTTACTGATTTTGTGTAATGGACCACAAGGCATAATTTTTGGGTCGATATTGGTCTCTTGAAATGTATTACCAGTTTGGTCACTGAGGCATTTCTTTCCAGTAAATGTTTGTATTTCATTTCCACTGCTATGAAAACAATATCCAGCTGGGCCTCTAACAAACCAATCAGAGTTATATAATTATCTTGCCGATTTTAAGGACTGCATGTTCCAAAACTTCTTTCATTCAGCTAAATTTAGACAAAACTAACGTCCTTGTAGTTTTTGATGAGCAGCCATCTCACTGTCCTTGTTTGTAAAAAGAAATATATATATATGTATATATTTATATACATATATATATATGTATGTACTTATAGATATATATATGTATATATTTATATACATATATATATATATGTATGTACTTATATATATATATATATATATATATATATATATATATATTTTTATAAATGATGAACAGCCATCTCACTGCAAGGACTTTGTTTTGTCTAAATTTATATATATGATGGCATCCTACTCACACTTTTTCTCCAAAGTTGGAACAGTTTTGTGTATTTCACACGAGAAATTTCTGTATTTTTTGTTGTTCAAGTTGCTCAATTGATATTCACATGCTTCCACGATTTAGCAATATTTTGGGGGCACCCAGTGGCATACAGTAGGGTTTAAGGTGCATGCCATATAACTCCAACGTCCTCAGTTCGATTCCAGCTCTGTCACACGACATACCCCCCTCTCTCTCTCTATCAGTGTTTCCTGTCTGCCTCTAACACTCTCACTGCCCAATAAAAGCCAGCAAAATAATCTTAAAAAAAGATTTAGCAATATTTGAAAAAGAATGTGATGATAGTTGGTGGATTGTTATTGTTATTTAGTCATAACTATTTAATGTTCTGGAAAATAACTATGGATTTGAAACCAAGTTTCTAGGGGCTTTGAAGCTCAGATGTATTGTATTGTATTGTATTGAAGTGTCATTGTGTTGATGTGTCTTTCCACCATTCCCTCTACTCCAGGTGAGTGTGGAGGTCTTGGTGGAGTACCCCTTCTTCGTCTTCGGCCAAGGCTGGTCTTCATGCTGCCCTGACCGGACCACCCAGCTTCTGGAGCTGCCTTGCACCAAGCTTTCTGTGGGCGATGTTTGTATTTCACTCACCCTCAAGAACCTGAGGAACGGATCCCTGAAGAAGACTCAGCCCCTGGAGCTGGCCACCCCTGCGTCTGTCCCAGCCTCCAGCCACGGGCACCTCAAACCCCACAGAGCTGTTGCGGACGCTCCCCAGAGCTGCAGCGGAGGAGGCTCCAGGCACAGCGAGCGGGAGAATGGCATCAGCCAGCGCGGGAAGGGTGGAAGCGGGAATGGGAGTGGAGGGGGCACCAATGTGGAAAATGGGGATCTCATGTTTGGGGAAAGAGGGCCGGTTTCTAAAGGTCAGGTTGTCAGCAGCGCAGAAGCTGGCTCCAGTAAGCCATCAGGAGGCAGGAAGCGGAGATGGTCTGCCCCTGAAGGTCGAAAAGTAGAAAAATCCGAGGAGGAGCCACCCTTGACCCTGCCCAAGCCTTCCTTCATCCCTCATGAGGTGAAAGTCAGCATTGAGGGAAGGTCGAATATTGGCAAGTGAAGGCTAGCAGGACTGTTGAATAACCATTGGGATTTGGAAAAGAAACATGAAAGGATTCTAGAAAAAAAAACATGAATGCCCACGTTAATGTTTCATTTGTCTTGGTTTTAAAGTTTTGTTTTCTGTTTTTATTTTTCTATCTTGAATACTGTACTGTAGAGGTAAATTTACCCTACATGGTATCACCTTACATAAGTCCATGTAGTTTATAACACATTTTTTTATAGATGGATTTGATATCACACAAGCAATCGGTGCCGTTTTGGTGGTTTTCATGAGATGACTTATGGTGAGGGATTTGTTTAGCGGTGGCTGTGTGGCACACAGGAGCAATGCTTGATGGCTCTTCTTGGCTGGCTACACATTACACATTATGTCAATTTCAAATTGAATTAGCTCACAGTTATCTTCTTGACAGTGATTTTCACTCCCTGCGCACCGCTAGTGAGGCTGCCTGGACGAAAAACACTTTTCCCCACACCAGTGGTTTTACACTGGGCCACAGGAGTGATGTAATGTCAGCTGATCCTGAGCATGAAGGATTTGTGGGTACATAATTGTTCATCTGCTGAATCAGAGTGGGAGTTGAAAAAACATAATTCACTGTGTCTTTAGTATAAACATACCACATGTTAGTCACAGTGTCATCAGGGTGTGCCAGACCTGACCAGTGATGTCATCAGTTGGTGCCAGTGTGCCACGCAATAGAGAGGGAACAACACTTACTCTGTTCAGTTTGATGACAGCGGAGTCTTTACTTTCATCTTGAGCATTTTAATTTTATTTTTTTCTTAAACCCCTCATCTTCTATCTCACCAGATAGTTGTTTTCAATGATTGTCAAAAACCTTAATCAGGGGTCATTTAGTCCTAGATTGAACCTAGGTGGGTCAATGTTAATGTATAAATGTGAGATACCCTAACCTAATACATACAAGTGCAAACACACTGGGCTGGCGAACTTCACTTTAAGAAAATGTTGAGAGGAAGACTTCACACAATCCTCGTTTTTTGATGAATTTCTTTGTTTTGTTTTGTTTTTTTATCGAGAAAGGCTGCGTGAGAGGAACCGAGAGAATCTGCATGTCAGTTCTGAGAGGGTCAAGATGTTTCAAAGCACTTAACACACCTGTCACACTCACCATACAGCCACTCACCATACAGCCGACAAATCTTTTTGTTGTCTCTTTTATTCACGCAGTACTGTATGTTTTTAGACTTTTTTTTTTGTTTAGACAAGGGTAGAAAGTAGCAACAGCACTTTGGAAAGGTGAAGCTTTTGGGGAAGTGAAGGGGTTTGGTTTGGTAGCTTGGGAGCGGATGTGCCATGGGATCACAAAAGGAAAAGGATGACTGTGACAGGTATTGGAGGAAATTCCAGTTGGTAGATGGTTAGAGAAAAATGTGTAGTGACAAAAGGAATTAGAAGTACGATGGATTTCAGCACGTGCCCTTGTACAGCCAGCTAGCCATGCAAAAGCTTGGGAAAAGTATTGGAATGTGTTTTGAAAGTTTGGGGTCTGGCGTACGGATTAACAAGAAAAAGGCTTTGAAATATCCCAGTGATGTTTTGTACTAGACTGAGAGCACTGGTTAGAAGCTCACGCCACAGAATTTTGAAGGGTGTCATATATTTGTAACGTGTGTGCAAGAGTGTGCATGATGCTGGTCTGTGTCTGTCCATACACACACACACATGCTTACACAAACACAAAAAAAACAGTACAGACCATCCCTGAAAGTCGATGACCTATAATATGTACTGTATTTGTTGACGAGCATTTAGATAGAATGCAGATATTGTCCCTCCTGCAAAGACACTAGTTGACTGACATTGGATCCATGCGCACTGCTAACAGTACAGCTGTACAGAAAGTGCTCTGTGGTGTGTTTGTGTACTTGTGTGAGTTTGTGTACAAGTGTGTGTGTATACTGTGTATAGGAAAAGGATTTAGTCATTTGATATATAGACAGTGCTAAATGTCCAGTGTTTCTACTTGGAGTCGTACTTACGAGAATCTTGCAATTTGCACATCAGGAGGAGGGAGAAAGGCGGAGACATACTTTTTTTTTAACGGCCCTGTCCTGAAACGAGCCCTAGACCACGTAACACACTGGAGGAGACCAGGGTTTGTGTTCCTCAACAGGCACTTGTCACATTGTAGAGGAAAAGTTTCTACATCAACGCAGTTAAAGTCAAATTACACAACCATAGCTGTAAACCAGAATTTTAACATGTGCCTGCCTACTGAATTTACTGACTTAAGTTAAAGATAACCATTTGTAGTGTATGAAGGAAAACTGAGACTTTTTTGTCTGCTTTTCCTGCTGTTGAAACCAGGGTGTAGGGACTAGGGTTCAGTTTTGAACACGGCATGCGCTGTCAGCCAGCTGAAACCCTATTTTGAGATGTAAGATGTAGCGGTTACCTCAACAGATGTGCTTGCTTGGTTGTCTCAACATTTAGAGCTTTGTACGTAAAGTTTTGTAAGCTGAACATCCTCACAGGCTCTTTCTTGCATATGAAAGCCCAAGTTCTGTTGTGTTTCTGAGCTTGGTGTTTGAGGTGTAATGTGAAGTGTGTACCACCTGATGATCCTTTGTTTATGCTGCATATAAAAAGGTTGAGTCTGTATTTTTTCTCTAACATCAGCATGGCTGAAATACGCTGATGTTTTATATTTCAATTTTTGACATATGAGGAAAAACTAAATGCAATTGGCAGTTTTTAAATCTATCAGTGATGGTGGACACACGTGGTCTGGGATTCAATATGTTTATGATCGTATGGTGCCATTCAACACGTAAATGTTTCTCTAGTGCTGCATGAAACAATATAGTATGATCATGCCCAGCAATTAGATTAGCATGTGCAGTTTGCTGGCTAGTGTTGTTAAGGAGGTGGAGAAGAGGTGGCTTCCTGCAGGCATATCTGTTGAGCTTTTTACTCAGCCTCTGTATTTAGGTGTTGTTAGATGGCAGAGATTTTTTTTAGTTGGCAGCGTCGTCAGGTTGTCTCTAAGAAGCGGATCAGTCGTCTTTTCATCCCACTGATGATATGGGTTTAGCTGTGTGGGGCAACGCTGTTTCAGGTGGTGGGAGTTTACCAGGGTGATGGCAGGATTGATGTGTGCTCAGTTGGATGAGGGATGGATGGATAGGTGGTTGACTAAATGGGCAGATGGATGGTGATGGTGATGGAGATGGTGAGTGAATGAGTAGACCCCGTATGAGATTTGAAAATGCTTTATTTTTTATAATAAAACAGGGTTTCTCAGATCAACACCACCACAGCAGTGCATTTTCATTTCTTCCTTTTCCTATTGAAACATCATGATCATTAGTAGTAGAAGTAGTAGTATGTGCGTGTGTGCATGTTTTGCAATCTGTGTGTGTGCGTGGCTGTGTGTTTTGTAAATGTATGTCCATTTATTTATTTATTTTTTGGTCCAACCCCCCTCCCAACAAATGAAAAAGCAGAACCACGACATCTAAACAAACCTGTCAGCCACTCAGACCATTAAAACTTCTACTGTCAGTCAGGTTAAAAACATTTTTAGCCAAAGCCAAGTGATGCTTTTGTTGCTTTGGTTACTTTAGAAAGCAATATTACGACAATATTCAGGCGCTCTCCTTGTGTATGAGTGGAACACACACACACACACAAAGTCATTCCACTCAAATTCTCTGCAATAATACATTTAATAATAATCCTCTAGCATTACAACCAAAACAGCTCCTCCTTTCTTCCCAGAAAATACAATCTTGTCACATACTGGAAAATGTTTTTAGAAGCTAATGCACCTGAACGCAACTTGCTTCAGTTAACACTATTCCCCTTATCATAAAGTACATTTAAATCTTTGGAAATTGCAGTTGCAACACCAGTTGCTAGTTTTTCAGGGAAGTGTCTCATATATGCAGTAACTGAAAATAACCCCCAAAACCTCCACTGTCCCAGCTGGTCGGAGTCAAAAGCTCTTGTTGTCAGGCTGCAGGTGAGCATATGCCACGCGCACCTGAAGTAACCAGGAGACGTTTTCGACTCCGCCCAGGCCTGCCTCGTTGCCACGACTCCCGTAGTGACCTCGTTAACTTTGTTTCAGGTACCCAATCATAGCCAGCCAGCCTCACAAGCACCTCCTCCTGAGGCAAAGCAATCGATTAACCCTCAACAACCGTTAGCTACCTTTCAGTGCGGCCTGGCCTGGATCTAGCAGGGCTGGCCTGGACTGCCTGTTCCCCTCCTAACATCATCTTTTGATATTCGGTCCCCTTTTCGCTACTAGCTTATACAGGTCATTGTGTTTATACTTCAGTGGAAATGCATGCTTAATAATAGACTATGAAACAAAGCAATCTGAAATGTAGACACATTGCGAATGCAGGAGAGGGAAAGGCACATCATAGCGAGGTTTTAAACATTTTTCGAGGGTTTGGTGTAGTTTTGATTTTGTTCAGATAATCCCAAGTTTAACCTTTTTATCCCCTTGAAATATACCACAATGTGCAATACTTACATTTTGTTTTCCCTCCCCTTTGCTGTGCCAAGTGTATGTAGCATAGTCCTACTCCAGTGTCTCATCCTTGTTAATGGCTTGTGTATTTTACTGTCTGTCAATGTGTGTGTCACATCTGTAAAACAAGAGTGAGGATGTTTGTGAGGAGAAACAAAACCAATGGAGAGTTCGTCCGTACCTCTCATACCCTTCTGTCCTTGCGGCCTTCCTAAATTTGAGTGTGTGAGAGACTGTGTCATGTCTCCTTGCTGTGTGTGTGTGTGTGTGTGTGTGTCTGCACCATATGTCATGTGTGTAGTATGTGTGCTTACGTACACCTGGTGTTCAAATGTGTATGAGCGTGTTAGGGTTTGAGTGTGTGACGCATGTGTGTAACGGAGTGTTTTCCTCTAATTGTCTGTGAGATCATAAACCCTGACCCTCGGCGGTTCACGGTGAGACCCACAGAAAAAAAAGAAACCTCATTGCTAGTGGGGACCACTTTTTTGTAAAAAATGAATAAATAAATAAAAATAAAATAAAAAAAAACAACCAACCAACAGAGATGCACATGTAAGTAGATGTAAAAGACTTGATAATGTTTCAGCACTTTCTAATCCTAGGATGGGCTTGGTCTAACCCCTCTGTCTCAGACCGATACCTTCCCTAGGGGTAACATTCATTCAAAACAGACAGAGAGAATGAGAATGGAGAAAAAAAAGGGGGTGAATAAGGATGAAAAAGAGAGATGGCTCAGTTTAAGTTTTTGCACATCACCTTGCCGTAACCTTGTGTTGATCTGTCTGTGCTCCATCTCGCTTGGCGCCCGGCGCGTTCTTGGGTCCAACGGGCCGAGGTGTTAGGTGGTTCCTTGGTTCTTTTCTACTAGGAAAACCTTTTCTCATGGAATGCATCCCTTCTTTTGTTGTGTTTGTTTGGAATCTTTTCCACCCCACACCAACCGGGCTGTGCCGTTAATTAGGTTTTGTTCACATTTTGAGTTCTAATTTGACGCGGATACGTTTGTAAGGAGCTGGGCACAGCTCGGTTCGGCCGTGCGGTGTGAAAACGGTGCATACAAACCTTTTGCTTTGTTTGCATTATCTTTGGTGCAGGAGCTTTTTCTGTGTTTTTGGTCTCCTTGTAGCACTCAATATAATGTCAGGGGACTTAAAACTATGTAGAGAATGTGTCATTGTTGAGTTTTTATGACAAGCTTCCTCACTGGAGGAACACTGCTAATGTTGTCTTTTTTTTTT
>NTHP01000011.1:2130533-2146617 GCA_003416845.1 Oplegnathus fasciatus | reverse complement strand
GTCGTCAATGTCCATAGCGCTGGATAACCAACTCAGGCAGAAAGAAAAAAAAAAACTTGTAGAGGCCCACTTAACAGTTTAGTTTCACCCCAATCAATTTACATAGTGGGCTGTTTCATATGGGTTATAAGATATGTAAATTTATTACATATAATTTGATATGATTAACAAATGTCATTATTGACAATTAACTATGAATTATTATTATGATATATATGTGTATTATGCTGGAGATGGCGTGGATTACTCTTCAGTGTACTGAACGTCTTTGTTCTGCCTCTCTGTGCAAGGCGACAAACACTTCAGCAGGGGACAGGCTGTACGGTTCGTGACCTCTGACCCTGCCCACTGCCACGGAGGGGGCGGAGCTTATCTGTCAGCTGTGGCTCATTTGATTCCTCCCCCTGTTCTGAACACTCAGCCCTGAGGCTTGCAACCAGTCTGTCTGGATGTTTCTCTGCTAACCTTCGACACCAAGTACTGAACTGAAACTTTTTTTTGGCCCATGCGACGGTGACAGAGAACCGGACATCAGCACAGACCTGCACGGACAGTCTGGCCTGCAGGGGGCCGCAGCAGTTCCCAGCCAACTTGTTTGTACTATATTGTACTCACCAAGTCCCTGTGTCTCACCACCCCTTTTCCTCTATAGCAATGGAGAAACCCTGCTGGTGTATGTATTTGACATCTGTACAAATGCACCTCTTTGAAAAAGAAAATGAAACCTTGACATATCTGGAATAAATTGGCATCTTGTGTCTTTATTTGAATACCAACACTAACAAACACTGCATTTAAAACCTTATCTCTCATTAGCTGTGACAGTTTTCCTGCAATGATTTGGCTTAGTGCTAAAATTGAGCAGAAAATAGCCCCATCTGGTGTACAATAGGCTGCATGACATCCCCACCACCTGCAGCCGTTAAGACACCAATTATTGTAAAATGTCAAATATCTGGTAATTTAGCTTGCATCTGTGTTTTTTAACTCCAAGAAGAAGATGGAAGATTCAGTAATTTTCTCGCTCCATTTTTACAGTAAACAAATGATGTGGGTATGGACAGTAAAGTCCTTTTTCAAATCAAAAAATACTTTTGTAAATTTGTCTTTTTTAATTTGCCGACTCAAATTGCCATGGCTTGTTATTATACACATCACCACCTCGCACTGAAAGGAAGTGCCAGCAATCAAAAACGTGGGAAAGGAATGGTCTTAACTCCAAGTTAGCTGTCTTGGATAGATACAGTAGCAACTTTGTCCTGCATTGTCCCAAAATCCTGACATTTAGAAACGTTTTAATAGAAAACCTCTAAACCAAACAAATGAGCAGTTCCTTCTCCAGAAAGAGGAATCACACTGATCGTTCTCTGATCTTTTGGGTTTATTGCAATAACAATGAAACTGTGTTAAGTGCTGCTTTTCCAGTATGTATTTTAGAATTAGAAATTTTAATTTAATAGTGTTTAATTGTGTCCTCGCTTCACATGACTTTCCCCTGAAGTTCCTCACTTAAAGCGCAACAGAGCATCTCTTCTTCAGACGTCCTCGATCTTAAATGTCAGGTACAGTGGAATCAGTGAAGAAGACTTTAAATGTGAACGTATAAAATGCATGCACGCAGACACTGTTGTCAGGAATATAATTTGCACACCCTGGAGAAAATTCACAGAATGATCACACCAGTGAGGAAAGTAGCAGAAGGTCCTGCGTGCAGTTTATTGCAACATGATTTCCAGTGACAGTTAAAGGGTGACATCTCTGGATCTTGCATATTGATTTGCACATTCGTACCAACACACAGTTCAGCAGTTTCCCCAAATGACCTCAGCACGAGTATCAGCCTTCCACCACTGAGTGTGTTTACATGCAGTGTTAGCTCGCATTCTTGTTTATTCTTGATATGCTGTTTATCTAGAAATATCCCAACTACCGTATATACACAAGTTAAAAGAGTATTTTGAAAGATCAGATGTGAAGTGCACATGCCTCAGTAGTCTGTTTCCCAAAACTGAGAAGAATTTATCCAAGCTGTAGGACGAACTGGAACATGACACCTGCATGCGCCCATTCAAAACTGAAATCCGGTTCATTCAGTAACATATTATGGCGTCTGTAAGCATGTAAACGCACTCGCTGTAGGATTAAGTTGATTAGAGCGCTGTGATTCTTCTGGGAGAATGCTTTCAAGTCAAACTTTGAGTTTATTTTGATCACAACCTGCAGGAGACTAACAGCTTTCTGACAGCAGATATCCTGAGAGGAACAGGCTGGGTGATCATGTAGAGGTGTCTGTGTGAGTGTGAGTCTTCCTCCTGTATGTGTTACACCACATTCCTACTATTTCTGCATAATACACCTACATTGCATATCGTGCAACCCGTGTGTGTGTGTGTGTACATGTGTACGCCCTGCTAAGTGAACATTTGGCTGGACTGCTGTGTGACACGGATGAAGGTGGTTCTCCTACTCAGCTCTTTGAGCTTGGCGGCGCCCACATAGGTGCAGGTGGAGCGGAGGCCCCCCAACACGTCACGGATGGTGTTCTCCACGTCTCCTCTATAGGGAACCTCCACTGTCCTCCCCTCAGACGCCCTAGGAGCAGAGGAGGGAGGATTGATTGACATGTCATGATTTCACAATGGGTATTTTGCAATTTTCTAAATACATATCAAGTTATATTAAAGTGAATAGGAATCCTTAGAAGCATATTTGTTGTATCAGTCTCTCACCTATATTCAGCAACTCCGCCCACATATTTCTTCATGGCCGTGTCAGAGCTCATGCCGTAGAAGAGTTTGTATTTCTTGCCGTTCTTCTCAACGACCTCCCCAGAGCACTGGTCGTGGCCCGCAAGCATTCCTCCCATCATGACGAAGTCGGCCCCCGCACCTGAGGAGCAGAGACAGAGAAGCCACGGCGGTTAGATTTGTAGAACAGAACAGCACGGTCACACACGACCCCAACATGTGACTCATTCAAGCATGAAAGGGATAAAAAAATAGTGGGTTTGATACTTACCGAAGGCCTTAGCTACATCTCCTGGGCAACTGCAGCCACCATCCTGAACAGAGAAGGAATACATCAGTCATACGGTTTCACAATGAATCACAGGTCAAAAGTTTCTTTTCTTATTATACTACCAGCCTTGGAAGACTGAGGATGCCCTCTACTGGCTGCACCCCAGTATTATTATCAACATTAGAAACTATTAGAACCTTTATGCAACAGCATATCATGGACTTAAAATAAGCAAATAAACCTCTCTGAATCACTGACTATCCATAATAATTATTACTCAGGCATGTTGATCTGCACTATGGATTAGGGAAGGGTCCTTAGATAATGCTTGTTACTGTACGTTGATTTTTATTTCAACATCCTCTATATCTGAAGCATATTTTGTCCAGTGCATCCATGACAGGCCCCTTTGCTAAGGACTGCCTAACTTGACCATAGCTAATTACCGTAATGTGTATTTGTCTTCCAATCTACACAGACAGGAACTCAGAGGGCAACTCATCGCCACCAGCAGAATAAGAAAGCTTTGACAAGTACAGTATACTTGATTTATACTCTGCATAATACTAACTTCAGCAACTCTGTACCGTGATGTGGGACTTACGGAGATAATGTGTCCTTTGAGTCCATGGGCTGAGTCAGCACACTCTATTACAGCACTGAGTTGAGGGTAGCCCACTCCTGTCTTGATCCTTGTCGTGCACACAGACCCTGCAACACACAGTTGACAGTGCCCACATTAGAGGAGTCCACCTTCATGTAACTGTCCACGTTTGTGTTTAATTGCTGCTGCTGCTGTAGCTACTGGAGCCTGTTACCTTTCAGATCTGGTGCTGCCTGATAAGAGATTGAACAAGCTATTTAATATAAGTATCTAAATGCCAGGCCTTCAGGAGATTTAGCATTCTTCTCATTGAAGTTGTAATTTTATAATGGTTTGATAAAACCAGTTCTACTTAAACAGCATTTCTTCCTGGCTCATGTATGTGTTTCCCCGCCCGCCTGTCTCGCTTCTCAGTTGTGTCTGTGTTTGCGTGGGACGCCTGTGCAGCTTTGTGTTTGCTTAGAGGGTGCGCACTCCTCAGACTATGAGCAGACACCCTCAGACAGTCGTACCCACCCACCTGGCCCGATGCCCACTTTGATGATGTCAGCACCGGAGAGGATGAGCTCCTCCACCATCTCCCCTGTTACCACGTTACCAGCCTGCAAAGACAGACAGCATTAGCCCCAAGACACAATCTTCCAACACATCCCATGAGTCACAACCAGCCAAGGTGGCGAACCATCTCTCTCACCATGATGGTGTGTTTGGGGAACTTCCCTCTGACCGTCTTGACAAACTCCACAAAGTACTCAGAGTAGCCGTTGGCCACATCCAGACAGATGTACTTGAGGGCAGGGATGGCCTCCAAGATGGCACACAGCTTCTCCAGATCTGCAACGCCGCTGCCTGAGCTGGCAGCTACATGCTGTGGAGAAAAGCCACAGTTTCCTTTTAGAAGGAGGCCTTTATAAATGAAAATGTGTGTAATTATGTTCATGTTGCTAATGAGGCACAACCCACTTAAAAAAAAAGGAAAACATATTACCTCTAAGCATTCTGGATGATTAGCAGCAAAGTTTTTCCAGTCTTCTACAGAGTAGTGTTTATGAATGGCTGTGAAGAGGGTGTGCTAAAGAGAAAGAAAGAAAGAAAGACAAGAGATGGAATACAGAAATAATTATATATATATATATGAGCAACATCCTACAAGCTAGCAGATGTCGAACTGCTTCCATGACAAGGTTGCCAATTCATGTTTTTCCCAAGGCTCCCCACAGCATCCTGGTTTTTGTTTTCTATGTCAAATACTTGCAAAGAAATCTCAGTGGAAAGACGTGCAGAGATCTTGGCAGGCCCACACAGAGACAAACACACAAACACAGTGATGCTGTTATTTATTTTCCATCCATTCAGCTCTGTTAACTCACTTTGCTGAGGACTTGTGCCATCTCAAACGTGCCTGTGGTGTCCATGTTGGCAGCGATGATGGGGATGCCAGTGTAGGTCTGTTTGGAGTTGCGGAATGTGAAGGTCCTCTGAAGGTCCACCTGAGGGAGGGGGGGGGGACATGAGTAATTCTGGTGACGTGTTTCAAGAATATTACTAGGAAAGTGTTTTATGTGACTGATGAATAATGTTTTCTCTAAAGCTGACTGAGGGACACTGCAGGATTTTCTTGAGAACAGGAGCAGCTCATGTGGCTCATGTTCTGAGTGTGTGTGGTCATAATGGGGGTGCACTGAATCATTTAGATCCGGTGGTTAGCTCAGCCAGTGCTGCTGAAATGTGATAAGCTACATGAAACAAGCAGGGCCCATTGTGACACACTAGCTGCTCCCTTTACAGGAAAGTATTTATCTGTACTGATGATGCAACTCGTAGCTATGATTCCTCTCCAAAAGATCTGCTATAAATAAATCTTATTCCAGTGAGTTAACGTGACCTAACCACTGGACTGTTAGCTGCTCAGTTTAAGTGGAGTTTATACATGCATATGCTATGTTCTTTTAAGTGACTCACAAAGAAGGACATTACAGAGTCAGTACATTGACTTTATGACTCTTTTCTACTTGTGCTACTGTTACACTACATTTTAGCATTTACCATAATCTTGTAAATGTCACTTGTGGCCACAGTGTCAGCTATTTCGTAAAAGTATATCATAAAGTATACTGTATTAACCTGCTCAGAACTGGAAACACATTCACTAGGGAAGGTAAGATAGACGGTAGATTGTTATAAATAAGTGTATAATGGAAAGTGAAGTGTTTAAAACAAATTTTAAGCCTTAAAAATGATTCCATTTGCTTAAATCCAACACACAGTTTCACAGTGCTGAATGCTTTTGCCGTAGTAGAGCCGATACATTTATTATGCAAAACTGCTTCAAAATCGGCTAACAGTACAAAGTGTGCCATAACCTTCACGGTGGAATAATTTTCAGAGCCCCAGCAAAAATGAGGCTATAACTCATGATGGCGGGAGAGAGAGGAAAGCGGTGAAGGAAGTATGGATGAGAAGAGGAGGAGCATCCAGTCGTGCATATCCGTTGTCTTTCTCCCGCAAATCAATATAGGCCTCTTCTTCAAGTACAGCACACTGAGTCAGCAGGATTTTACTGTCTGCTCACCAGTAAATCACGACCAAGTATGACACATGGATCCAATGGCATCAGTTATATAGCGTTCTTAGGATTTATGCCGCGAACCTGACCATTTAAAATAACAGAATCACAAAAAAACAAATGGCATTCATCCGTGTGAGAGAGAGAGGTTTTGGGGTTAGATTCTCAAAACATCTGGCTGAGCTGATACAGATGTGCAGCCATGCAATTTGAAGGACCCAAATACAGTGTATTTACCGTCATCCTCTATTTATTGGCGCGTTGCAGGTGTTTGTGTGAACTCCAATGGTGCAACATCAGACGTGTGAGCATCTGCAAAACACTTGGTAAAGTCCAGACTGAAGGGACACGTTTCTGCTCAGTGGGGGTGCATCAATGCTTGATTATCCAGCAGCTTGCCGTGTGGTCTCTTGTCATTGATGCAGTTTATCTTCCATGATGTTCATACACCCGCTCCTCCTCTAAACAACTTGGTAGATGTCTGGAAAGCTTAGCTTTGGCAGGTGGGTTTCTGCTCCTGCTAAATGCAGCAATGATTCAAACAAGAGCCGGCAGAACGTCAACAGATGGATGCTTTGGGAGTGCATGGGCCATTAGATTTAGCTGCAGTATACCGGCTGCAGTATACGCTGCAATGAAGTCATGTTGTGTGTTTTCTTTATTGTTTAGTGAGTATAGGAAAAGTGGAGTTGATGGAATGTCAAGAATGAGGTGAGATATCCAACAAATGTGACAAATTATGGAGTATTCAGTGCCTGCTCCAGTACTGGCTGTTCTCTGTGCTGTTCTCTATGTCAGTGTATATATATCTAATGTTATCCTGATCGCTCTGTGGCATATGGAATGTGCTCTGCTTGACTGTAACACACAGTACTATTTTTAAACGAGTTTTCTGAGAAGTCTCCTGCGTCTCATGTTGCTTGCCATCTCTCAGAAGCCAACTCCCACCCACTTCCACCTTCCACCCCAGATCCAGTGCCACCACACCAGTATCATGATCTTGGGTCCGTACCAGTACCTGGAGTAGTGACACACAGCTAAATTACGAGGATAAAACAACAAGGAGAGGGTTGTGTTGTCCCAGAGAGCCAAATCAGTGGGTGGGGACACATGGTGGCCTGTTACACCTGCTTATAATGACAAATTATTATTTATAAAGTCCATTCTGTTCTTTCTGATCAAAATTCTCTTTTTTATTTCTGACTCTCTTTTTTTTTATTTTGCTGTTTTCTCTGTTTGTAGACAGTCACTGTTTAGAGCCTCTGTCTGGCACAGGCTAGCCTTGTTTTCTGTCACCTTTAAGAAGGTCACTCCACTGTTACATGCTCCTTCAGGGCAGCTTTTCTTTTTTGCTCACCAGAGTACAAAGGCAGTGCACACCTACTGGCTTACACAAAACAAGACAAGGAGAGGCACAAATATAGAATTACACTGAGCCTGCACTTTTCAGCTTTAGTGAGACATCCGTTCCAGAATACGGGGTTAATTAATGTCATTGCTGCTGCTGCTGCTGCTCTGTAAGTGAATATGTCCAATTTTCATCTTTAGCCAGGACGATATGAGTGCAGCAAACAGTTAGTAGGCCCCAAGATTCCTGCCCCTCTGCCATCCATGTATAAATAGTTAACATATCTCTATTGCGTCACCCACCATAGAGGCGTAAGTGGAAGTCTACTTCCTGAATGCAACACTAAACAGATTACACTCCTCCTGAGAAGCACCCTGGTCTGATGGTTGACTGAACTGTAGCTGTAATATCTGGATTACGTTATCAGACTGCAACTAATTAACAGCACCAACCTCTGAGCGACTCTTCAGGCTGCTCCTCTTGGGTCTGAAGAGGACATCCTTAAAGTCCAGCTTGAGGTCTACGTCCACGCGAGGCATCTTGGATGCCCAGAACACTGATGACCAGGATGAGGATGATGAGTATGCGGAGGAGAGTCCCCTGAGGAAGACTGCTGCAGCAGTGGTGGTCGCTGGTCCCAAGCCCCAACCACCAAACCCGAACCTCCAGGCGGCCAGCGTATTTATAGCAAAAGGGGGCCCAGCCCAGCCCTGGCCCCCATGGCTTTATTTGGGCCTGGACTCCTTCTCTCTCTCTCTGTCTCTCTATCCCCTTTCCTCTCTTTTTCCCTCCACTCCTCCAGCGTCCTCTCTCTCCCCCCTCTCCTTCAGCAGAGTGGCAGCAGCAGCAGTGGCCAGGCTGGCAGGCACGCCTGACGCATACACACACACACACACACACACACACACACACACACACTCTTACACACACAGAGACATGGTAGCACTGCAGTGGGTTGTGTGCTGCAGTGCTAAAGAGCACACCTGCTGTCCAGTCGGGGCATTGCTCCCTAAGCTACTGGCAGACAGCACAGGGAGGAGAGGGGGAGGCAGACAGAGGGAGAGTGACAGCAGAGAAAAGAGGGAGAGAGAGAGAGATGTGGAGGCACGGAGGATGACAGACCAAAGCAGCAGAAGAAGTTGTGCACTGACAAGCACACTAAAATGGAAAAGGCATTTATTAGTCATGGTGGATAGCGTGCAATAGGAGCATAATGCTTTGTTGTTTCTTTGTGCATGTGTTTTTATATTTATCTTCCCTTGATCAAGTGTGTTCCTTTTAAATTGTTAATGCATCCATTGATCTGTCTTTTGTTCTGCTTTAGTATTGTGTCAACTATGCATATCAAACAGAAGAGAAAGACTGAAAGACTTTGGTCTTTAAATACTTTAGTGCACCAACAACTCTGATCCCTTCTGTTGGATAAAGTCTAAAACTACTTGTATAAAGCCCCCCCCNNNCTCCCCCCCCCTCCACTCAGAAATGTGTTCTGCTAATTGTTACTTCACTTGGATGTTTGAGCTTCACTGTGCAGAGTGATGCTTGTGTGCAGAGTTAAACACTAGAAGACTGTTTTCACATTCATCCACTGAAGGAGGACAGTTTCTCTGTGCTCAGTTAAACATTTTCTTACACACATTTTTATTCAAAACAGAGGATTTGAATGTGTCTTAAAACATGTCTGGAGGGGATCTTACAAAGCACAATTATTTACTGTATTATATTAGGAACTTCTAAATGGGCCTAATGTAAAACCCAAAAATTACATAAATATAGTACTGTGTGTAATAAATACAAACTACAACTCACAAGATAGTCCTGAAAAGCCAATATAAAGACATAACTACACTTTAGCTGGAGAGCAATTGCTGTGCAATCATATCCCAGAAGAATCAATGAATCTATCAGAGGTTATGAGCAACTCTAAGCTAATTTCAATATACGTAGGTCCATTTGACATTATATGTTATCTTTTTCATAGCACCAGATCAAAGAAAAGCCCCCATAGTCCTGTACACGAGTATCAATTCCCCAGCATTTATTGTTTATTGTTAGTACAAAGTGAGGCCAGTAGATGTCAGCATAGCTGAAGAAAACAGCTGCTAAATAAAGAGCAGAATGAGCGCCAGGGTCAAAACTCTTGTTAAAGTGTTTCCTGGCAACAAGACGTGCCTTTATGATATTTATGTGTCTATTTGTCACTGCCTTTACAGCGCTGTTACATTGTTTTTAACCAGGGTTTGTTTGTGTTCGGCCCATGTAGGAAGCAGTTATTCTTGAAATCATGAAAACTGTGAAAATTCACTTTTTCCACAAACATGCTCTCATTTCCTGCAAGTCTGAAACAAAGCAACAAGAACAAATTCAAATGAATGGGGTTTATTTCAGTGTCAGCTCTGCATTTCCATATGAATAAAGGAATCAAGTGAAGTAAAAATAATTTGATTTAATTGAATTTGTAACAAATTGACTAAAGTGAAACAGCGTCTTGGATGGAAGTAAATTGACTGATTTCAATTAAAAGTATGGTCTAACAATAATATATTTTATTTACAGAGCACTTTTTTATGTGAAAGTTAAAAAGTGCTCTATAACGTAAAAACTTAACAAAGCTTGAACTGTATGGTTGTTTTTTTTAAATAATCAGTAATCATGATTGGCACTGGATCCACAGATATCTAACCTCATGCCTCATTATTATATAACTGATTAGATCAGACTAATCCACAGCTATGAGGTAAAGCAGTTGCAGTTACTATAAACCCACTGCTCTTTAACTCCATGTACACGTCACACTAAACTGTATTGATAAGAAGGTCCTGAATAAGGTCACCCTTTTAAGCCAATAAAACTGATAAGAGAAGAACAGTCTGGCTTTAACTCCGTGTACTCCGTGTATCCTGTGTCAGCTTGTCGTGGCCGCAGCTGGAGTCTCGGGTGTTCATCTGAGTTACAGGCTGTGGTAGGAAGTAGGTGAAAGAGCAACGAGTAGCTACTTATCTGTATGTACATGCAGATTTTACTGCTTGTATGGCATGAGTCACTCTCACTGTTTAGACTAAAATGCAATACCTGTAATGTTTAACTTCATGTCCAGAAACTACCTATATAAAGTCTGGGGTCACACAATGTGTGTTGTTACTTTTGTCTTCATATGACATGTACTCATCATTTTAGTCCAGACTGAAATCCATGACATCTATGTTCCCCAGATGATGAATCCTAATGACTTGGTTGATCCCCTGACTTTTCCTGTAGCACCACCATCATGTTCACATTTGTGGTTTTGAGTGAAATGTCTCAACATTGGATGAATTTTGGTCCATGAATTCATGTCACCCTCAAGATAAATAGTTGTAACCTTTTATTTTTCCTCTAGTCCCACCATCAGGTCCAAATTTGGATTTGTCCAATACTTTGGTTTATGTCCAAATAATTGCAAAACTAATGACATTCCACTTGTACTTTGTGTTCAGTTAATTGGCAAATGTTAGTATGCCAACATGCTAAACTAAGATGATGAACATGGTAAACATTGCACCAGCTAAACATCAGCATGTTGCCATTGTGAGCATGTTGCCAAGCAAGCGTAGCATTTAGATCAAATCAGTGCTGTGCCTAATAGCTGTAGACTCTAGTTCATATGCACATACTTCTACAGTATTTATTTGATAATCACAATGTTCACTACCCATCCATTATGCAGGCTTATAGACACTGGGCAAAATCACAAAAACACTGTATCTAGCTTTGCAGATGTTCTTCTTCTGGCTTTTATTGGCTCAGGTGTGCACTTGGACATGGAAAATACTAAAAACTAATACTTCAACCTATGGATACTCTTTTCAGTGCCACTCTTGTACTTGTTTTCTACAGACTTCAGACTAGATAGTTTGTTGTTTTGATAAAGAAACAAGTTGCCCTTTGTGCTACCCTTCATGATTTTGAAATAAATCGTGTCTTTATTTTACATTTTGAAATATTAACATTTTTTCAGGTATACACAGAGAATGAAGGCCTTTGCAGTGTACATTAGGTCCTGACTTCATAACATAGTGAAGTGGACGTGCTAATGACAACACTTAAATTCTCTGCATGGAGAACATTGCGTGTCCTGGCAAAGGCATGCTGTTTACGCTCGTCTAAAACTTCTGCGAGAACACGGAGGCATGCACACACATACACACACACAAATTAGACTGTCTCAACCTGTATTCAGTTACCAGCTGACGATGCCACCCAGAGGTGGGCTCTGTTTGCCTGGAGGAAACTTATCTCCAACACATTCAGAGGAGCTGCGTTTCCCTTGGCAGGGTGTCAGTGGGCCGAGCAGATGTGAAAACCACATGGCAGTGGGTGGGCGAAGTTGGTGAGAATCTTTGATGTTCTTTTTCTGGCACCAGTTGAAATGATAAGAACTTAAAAATTCTATTTGTTTTCTATCTGAGTGGCTCAGGTAACGAGGACGAAGAAGACTCTTTCCCATCAGGGGGTATGCGTACTGCTTTGTGTTGTAAGGTTTGATGAACTAGAATCTGAATCCGGGAGACGCCATCGAGCTAAATGCGCAACTTCCTCTTTCTCGGTAGGCCCTGGCTTCTGCGTGTACTTCACTTAAACAGGCGTAAGTGTACACATAAGAACAATAAGCTCAAGCTCCAAAGAAGTAGGTCAAAAGCCATTCTGGGTTAACAAGAAAGCATGACAAGAGTATGACATGCACAGGAATGGAGCAGACTTGTTTACTTGTAGAGCTATTTTCCTGCACGCTCTCCTCTCATTTGTGCCTCATAAGTATAGCATTATATTGTTTATTAAAATAAATATAATATAATTTGACTCTACGTGCTTAACCTAATTCTAAAGTATGTTTCTGAAGTCATAAACAAGCTCCTAACCGTAACCATCATGCAGTCAGTGATGGTCAAGGCACAAGCTAGAAATGGCCTGTCACCACATATTTTACATCAGTTAGTTCTGTCTGAATTAGTAGAAATGAAAGTGAAATTTTGAGTATCAAATTAAACTCTCATTCTTTGTTTTTGGGTTCTGGCATGTAGAGTAAACACTGGCCGAGCTGGCCAAGTTGTTCATAAATGTAGCAGATGTTTCCGTGAGAGGTGTGCACAAAGTGACAGTTGCTCTCAGCATGCGACTGTGAAGTAATTCAACACCAATGGCAGCAGCGTAGGCCAGTGGAAAACCTCTCTGCCTGTGTTTGACAGTGGACGGAAAGGAAAATGTACCGTACAGGCCAATAAACACACCGGGAGCCAACAGTGCAAATGGTTAGACTTGGATCTGTTATGACATGAAGAGTAGGTTGGGATTACATAAATTAAAACACTTGCAACGTGGGATTTGTTTAAAGGAAATGGCTTATAGTATCTGCGTCATCTCTGCATTCTGCTTCCAGCTACAAATCACATCCCACCTCAAGCACCTTCCTGCGTCTCTCTAGCCTATAACGCTGTTTCCCATCATTTATATTCACACGTAGCACAGCCTTACCAGTAGTTTTAGTTTTGAGAAACTGAATCCTGCAGCTTTTCATCCAGCAGTAACAAAATATACAGTAGTTCCCAGTATATATATATATATATATATATATATATATATATATATATATATATATGTTCTACTGATAAAAATGGGTCACAAAGCACGCCTCTATCACGTTTTATTGACTGTTGCTGTGGCTTGACTGTGGCTACATCCACACTAGAAAAGGGACATTTGCAAAATAAAGCCAACAAAACCTGATACAGAATGGTTTGTGTACATTTTTTTGGCAGAACTGTGAGCTTTCTGGTTTTAAAAAGGAGATTTGTATATTGTGTTTTTGGAAAAACGGTGAACCTGTCCTTTAATTGTTTCAACAAATCATTAAAAGGGCTGTAAATGTCCCACATGCCAGGGGCATTTTATTGAAACACGATTCCACTAGAACATAAATATGCAACAGATTAGGCAAATCCAAAATCCACTGTCTCCAATGAAACCACTAAGCCTTTTTAGTTTTCTCTTTCTATTTTTCTCTGACATTGGCTCTTACATGTCACCTCCCACTGCGAAATCCGTATTTTGTTGGAAATTTCTCAACAAGAGATTAATGCAGTTTCGGATTAGGGTGACAAAAGAAATTGTTCTGCCATTTTCACGTCTCAAAGAGCTTTAACATCTCGGCAGTCTTTCCATGTTTTTCCACTGCTTTCTTTAGCAACATATCATAATACCATGAGCTTATCCACCTTTTTCCTGACATGACTGATGCTTTTCCTGTTTGTGCTCCAACTACATGTCGCTGGGTCAGGGCGGAAGCTGTGACAAGACTAGTTTGGCCCCGCTTGTGGGTACATGTGCTTGCATGTGGATCTGTGTCAGGAATGCAGGAATATGAACAAAAAACAGTTGCTATTGATCTCAACAGACCAGCATGTGTCACCGTTCTGAGACAGTTTGTCCCGTTTACAGATGTTTTTCTTCTCACCTCATTAAATCTTAAGGTTAAATTTTAACTTTACAGTCAGGTCGTATTCTATCTGATGCTACTTAATGTGTTGTTGTTCTCCAACCTGCAATTACACTGGAGTCCTGCATGGCTGACTGACTGGAAATCACAGCACTCTCCCTCATACGTCTCTCCCTCCCTGCTGTCATCAGTGTCCTTGGAGGTTGTTTAACGGCAGCGATGCCGGAGAGCAAATAAAAAAAGAGATAAGAGGAGAAAGGGGAGAGAAAGAGAGAAGCATTCTCATCCAGAGGGTCATGAAAAGACAGTTCAGCGAGAGGGATGAAGTCAGACCAATCAATAGCTGCTGTACTTAGCTCTTATTTGCAGACTTTCTAATCACAGTCCAGTGGAGCTTGTCATTTCTCATCAACATAGAGAGCCTCTTTGCACCACCGACTGCGCAACTCTCAAATCCCTTTCCTCTCCTGACAATGACAAATGACGCGCTGACCTTTCAGTGTGAGATACACCTGGGGTGCTGGAGAAGTGAGGACTAAAGTCATGGCAGGTATTCGCTCCACACAGCAGGTCACAAGAAAACTCTTTTTTGCCCTTTCTCTTCTCTCCATGTCTCATCTGAAACCTCGGGGGCTTGACTGTTTCAAGACAACAGGTTTACCGACTTATCTTGACAACTTTGCGGAGTAAAACCAAAAACAGGTCTCGTGAATGATGTTAACAGTTTAATTTGAGGGAATGTAATGTTAGTTTTGTTTTTTTCTTTTCCCTTCAATCATCTGGTGATTTATTTTCCGACCTCTGGGGCTTGGTGGTTCCCATTGCCAAGTACCCACTGAAATCATTAGTGCACCTAAACAACATACGTTCAATCCAACATACAGTACAGTCTATGTATTATAATTTCTAAAGTTAGTTACATTTTTGGTTTTACTGGGGTCTTGCTCTGATGAAGGTGTCAAGTGTAAGTGCTTTCCGATAACATACAACACAGTAACAAATCCAGAGTGTTTGTTTTTTTTAAAAACAACTTTATTAATACCTTCTCTTTTGTTAAAAACAGAATATATAAAAAAGGATTTAATTCTATGAATTATTTTACAGAGAATAGTGGCTTTTGCTTCAGAAAACAGAAACAAATTGCTACTTGTACAATGTGAAAAATAAAAGTCCTTCCCCTGCAGTGACTGAGCTTAATCGAGTCAGCATTAAAAAAAATGAAGTTTTCCTTTTCTTACCAGAAAAAAAGTCTGCGGAAAGTTTATTATAAATCACGGTGCTGCTGCTACATTAAGGCCAAACCCCCTACAGACATGTGGAAAACTTCCTTGGTAAAGTGACACTGTAGTTTTTTTTTTTCTTTTCTTTTTTTCTTTTTTTTTTTAAATATAGTCTTTGAAATTAAATAAAACTTGAAAATGAAAAGCTTTTCAAAAAGCAAGCAAGTATTGCACGGACAGATCTCCTAGTACCCTTTAAAAATATCAAAAGGAAGTCACTAGTACACCCCAGAGAAGAAATGTATAGTTGAGGTTTTCAGAGGAAGCAGCTGCTGCTGGACAAATTCTAATTTTTGTTGTATATAACCTTGTGGTTCTGTGTCTAGTAGAAGAGCATTTTTCGGCTTTTTATTTCTAGCTTTCTGTTGGCATGGAGATAAAAATGTAAAAGGTGCAGGAGTCTGTGAAACCAGGCTTGTTTTTTTGGACAAGTGGCAGTTAATCAACAAGACCCGCTTCGAGGTGAAGGACGTTGTATCAGCAAGATACTGCGTTTCACGTCCACGGGCACAGTTCTGGTGGGCTAAAAGAACCTTCAAGAACCCACAGATCAAAAGAATGGGACCATGGTGGCCTTATCACCTGGTGTGTGTGATAAGTATGCAGAGCTATACCCAGAGCAGTGCCACTTAGCCTCTGAATACCCCCTAATTGGCATGGAACACATGGAACAAAACAAATAAGAAATAAAATATATATATAAAAAAAATGCATTTCACTCTGTTACACCATAAAACTCAGTTCTCAAATCAGAAACAGATAAGCTTTAAAATGTCAGGAAGCATTAAAACTGAAA
>NTHP01000011.1:2104907-2117947 GCA_003416845.1 Oplegnathus fasciatus | reverse complement strand
AAAAAAAAAAAAAAAAAAGAAGAGGCCCACCCCTCAGCTCAGCTGAGAGTTGTGGTACTATACAGGCCCCCTTTGCTTTGTCCTTAGGCTGCCGAGAACATTTACTCCAGCTCACATACTTGCTACTTGCGGAGCTAATGAAACATGCTGAGTGGTAATAAAGTGAGAGTGTGTCCAGTCTGATGTTGGGTTTCAATAACTTCTTAAAGCTTCTTCTTCTGGAGACATGCGAGTAGCAAAAATGTGGTGCAGAGGAAGGTTTTCTGCGTTTGCCGTGATGAGGCATGCCTGCAGTCAGAACAAGTTGCGTGGAGCCTGTGGTAGCCTAAGTAGGTCAAAGGTGACAGCACAAGAAATGAGAGAAATGGGCAGTAATTCACTCAAATTATGAACATATGCACTACAAGTCAGGTTATAAGGTTTAAATGAAAGTTTTAAAAATGAAAAAAATCAAATATACATGACAGTAATTCACAGAAATGTCGTGTATATTTTCAACGAAATATAATAGTTTCCCAGAGCTGGGTTGGTCCCCAAAATCCCACTGCTGTGTACCGTCAACATCTCGCCCTCATCTCTAAAATTGATGCCAGTGTTTGCTCCCCCACCACTTAAATTATATCACATCACATCACATGAGCAGATGGATGGCATGAAGGCTGCGCCAAAATTCAACACATAACTTGACGGCATGTCGGTGTGTGCCATGTGTGAGTATTTATTAGCAGCAACCCCACATACCCTTGCCTGCCACCTCACATCTTTATCTCACCTTTTTTCACAACCCCATGACCCCCACCCGACGCCAGCCATCTGTTGATAACCCCTGCTAATCTGGTGGAGGTCAGAGCGCAGGCAGCCAAGTGTCCTCCGTGCTCACGCTCTCTCTCCCCCCCTCCCCCTCCCCCCCCAGCTGCCTTTCGCTTTCTTCTTCAAAGGTTGCCAAATATGGGGCAGAGTGGGGGTTTAGAAGGGGGGTGGAGGGTGAGTGAGATCGTACAGAGAGGAAGCGTGAGCAGGGACAGTTGATATCTGACAGCGATAAAAAGATGGCAAGAGAGCAAAGTTGAGATCTTTATACTCGATAGAGCACAGTGAGGGGAGGGAAGAGGGGGTGAGAAACAGCGGAAGGTGGGGCAGTGGGTGAACTGGGGAGCAACTGAGAGCTCACTGGAATGCCAGACAAATCCTGGCCAAAGCAGATACATGTCAGTTTAATGAACAGCTCTAGTGGCGTGCTGTGTGCGAGTGTGAGTGAGAGGGCAAGAGCAGCGTGGTGGAGCTTAAAAAGACACCAAACAAATTTCCCCTCAAGTCTGCCCTCCCTCCACGTCCGCGGTTCCAACCCTGCAGTATCAAACACTCGCGGCACCGCCTGGGGTGAATATAACATCCACGGTATCACACTAGATGCTGTGTGTAAAACAAGTTTTTTGGACAGGTTCCGAGGGCTGCAAAGGCACTTGCTATTTATAACTTCAAACGAAAGTGGGGCCGGGGAATACTGAGTCAGGATCTAGACTTGTCAAGGCTTGTTACTTTATTCTGACTGGTGCTTTTTTTTGTTCTAATCTGACAGAGAGGAGAGATAGTAGGGGGAGATGTGACTCCAATATGTTATTTGCTATAGAAACTTTTTTTGCTGGCCATTGTGGTTCTAAAATTTAAAAAAATATCGCAGTTCAGACACGTGATTAAAAATGTCACAACGTGCACATGAAAATTTATATCCTGATGCTTTCAAAAGCTATTACAAATGATTGTGTAAACACCAGCTGCAGTGGTGACTCGTAATGACGACTTATTCCTGTGAAAACAAAAACCGTGATGAAAACACCCTACACTGCCCTGTTGCACTGTTTCCAAAACAGCATCTGCAGAAATGTCAAACGGAGGGGCTGCGCTTTTGTTCAGACCAAAATGGCCACAAACAATCGAAACAAAAAAAAAGAAAAAAAAAGCACAACAAAAGTTATTCTGGGTTGAATGGGGGCAGTGACAGAGGTCCTGGCTGTCACACAGAGGGTCCCTGGGGGCAGGCACAGAGCAACACATAGCCCCAGAGCTGCTGGATCACATTTCCTGCCTGCTGCTCCACCACAACGACCTATAGTAAACCCAGAAGGGCTGGGGAGAAGAGGTTACTAGAGGGCATTTCACTGTATGGCGGTGATCAGATTATGCTCAGGGAACTTGCTAACGACGGCTTTGTTATTTACAGCATGTCCTCCTCACTGCACGTCATAAGGAACTAAAAGTATATTTTTATAGAAAACCACACACAAGATTTAATTACTGTGTACTCTTTCTGAGACGGTGACAAGCTGATATGCAGGTACTTGGCAGAGAATGTCCCATAAAGGAAGGGGTTCAAAACAATTATATCTGTTTATAAACCCATAAACAAAATGTCATACAGCAGGCTTGCACACCAGTGTCCATGTAGCACACGAGTTGGCAAAACGTACCTCGTCTGTTCCTGCAGGATGAGATGGGGCTCCACAAAGAACTTGACGCGCAGCCTCAGTCGACAGGGCGTCACATTGTCCATCTGCTGGCAGATGCGGTTCCTCAGATTCAGCCACAGGTTCTCTCCTTTGCTGCCTGTGAACTGCAGCCCAAAGTAGTCCACTTCAATTATGCCCAACTTTCTGCAAACCTGAAGAGAGATGGGAAGAAGTGGGTCACAAAAGTGGATTTTGGACAAAGAAAAGGACAAAAAGGGGGTCCTTAAACCAACTGTGTGGGAAAGGGTATTAGGGGACATATCAAATCATTCAGACAGAGGAGGCTTTGCAGTTTCTATAAAAGTTGGCTGCATCTTTTCACAGCAGGATAACACAATGAGTAGGGAAGTTGAATAACATCTTGAGTTTAGAGTCGTGACAGCAGGCTAAAACGTCCCTGAATAAGATAATCCACACTGGCTTTGGGCTCCCAGTGGAGAGTGGCAAGAATCAACAGAATTCCCCAACATGAATCAATACGGTTTCACAAGATTTGCACGAGCCTGAACAAAATAAAAGAGCCATTTTCTCTCTCACTTTGTTCACTAGGGTTTTCTGCTACTACTACTCCCCTCCCTCCCTCCCCAAGTGCTACTCTCACACATTAATATTCTTAAAGCTCACGATAGGGTGGAAGCAAACTTTTGGAGGCTCTCCCGGGGTAAAGGGGGCTCATCAAACCCACAATCCCACGCCCCCTTCAGCGGCTGCCTAGACCATGAGGTTATTACATAACTGCTGGTGAACGTCTGCAGGGAGCCCGGAGGCTGAGCTAAAACTCATTCATACTCACTGCCAAGTTGGGAATATGGCATGCATATGAAGTAGCTTTACATTTTATTATTAGCGGGGTAGGAAAAAAAACAACAACTCGAGGCTGCTGATGAAAGGAAATGCTCGCATGTTACCCTGCTCGTGTGCACTTTGGAGGGAATAAACAACTTAGCTGGGAGTGAAGTTTCGGTTTGAGTGCAGCGAGACCGCTGAGTGATTGCAAAGGCAGAAGAATGAACTCTAGTAACCCCGACAAAGCCATCTGCCTCTGACCGAGCCGTGCAGGTAGAGGCGACAGTTTTACACCATGGCATCAAAACTTTCCCGCATGTACATCAAGTCACACATTTAAACTGTGGATCGACATTTTAAAGGTTTCTTTATTACAAACAGATGTTTTTTTTCTGCACATCGGGCGCAGCAGAACATTTTGTTTCCGCCGTCCCTCTGTGCAACAACAAAGATGTATCGATAGTTAAATAGTGAATATAATAGTGAATATTAGCGAGTAGAGCTTATTTAAGTATTCCTCGTCGTGCAGAAACCGGGTTCAAATCTTCACAATCTTATTTACCAGAATATTTGAGTCATATAAGCGACGAGTCGATCCAGATGAAGTTTAGGAAAACGGAACATTTAAAGTTTCGCAAGAAAACCGGAGCACTGCTGCAAGTCCAGACCGTGACATGTGTTTTTTAAATGGTATCAAAATAACAAAACGCGATCCACCACCAGCCTACCTTATTCAGACAGTCTTCACCGTTCGCCTTCGCGTCAACTTCCACTTCCATCACCACCGAATCCGGACGAGTAACGTGGCAGAGCATTTTGGCTGTATGTTGTGTAAATCTTTGGTGTGCCACTCTTTAAAAAAAATAAAAATAAAACAATTCTCGAGCCCTCTTCTAAACCCCCTACATCAAGCCTTCGTCACTTTCTCAGCCCTTCCACTCCGTGTGGCGGATCCTTAGCCACCAGCTGTAGCTATATCAATGAAATGCCATGCACAGCACCGCCTACTCACAGCTGCCCAATGACGGACAGTTTGACATAATCGCTGCGAAAATTCAACCAATGGGAAGTCGCGTTACATCCGCACGCTGCCCTGGCTCGAGCTCACCGCCCGTGCAGGGAAGTGTGAGGAGTCCACTGCGCCCTCATCTGGCTCGCCTGTTGCAGGAGGCTCTCAACTCACCTGCTCCTAATGAATTAGACATTTCAGCGAACTTCAGCAGGCCTCGGGGTGAGTTTAATGGCTTGTATACGGTTCTCCCCTCGGTTTGTGTGAATAATATATGGGAATGCAGTCCAGAAATAGCTGAGATAACGGGAAAACACTCTTGCTAGTCTGCAGCTGCCATCCAAAGCTTTTATGAATTTTTCATCATGGCGGCCCCGTTGCGTTTCCACCTCAGTTCCACCTTTTCCGTAATATTCCTGCTTATGCAACACTTGGACCCACTTACCGCTGTTTGTCCTTGAACAGTTTGGAAGACAAAAAGAAGTCAAATGATGTAAAATGACAGTACACTTTTAATTTACCTCATCAAGGTGAGGAACAAAGGGCCAAGATAAAAGACTTCCCCGCCTCCAGTTCTGAGGGGTAATCAAATCATAATGAGATTGCTGTGATAGAAGTTGTTTGGCATCTACACACATTTGTAGAAAATCCGTCCTTTTATTAAAATCTTTCCACCCAAGCTACTGAAATACTTATTTTGTTTGGTTCCTGCCTTTGTGATCATAGCTTTGTCCTTCAGCGACCACTTCACTGACTTTTACTGTAGAGAGCCATCTAATAATTAAATGTTTATTCACCCTCATCTCTTCCAGAACACATACCCTTTTGTGATATGTTATTCAGCCCACAAAGTGCTGTAATTTCCACAGTGGGAGACAGCCTAAGCCAGAAGACACTGCAGAAAACCGCAGCCACACACTCATAATAACACTAGGGAGGCATGGTGTTCAGCCAAGCCCTGTGTTTGTCTGCCAGGGGACATTTTAGAGTAGAGGCAGTGGTGCCTCTCCATATTTTTGTCCTCTCCCACCACTGCATTCCTGACGTAGCATCAGTGACTCAGATACAGCAGGACCCAGGAGGAGCCCCTAAACGCAATCACTTCGTCGTTCGGTTCTTGTGTTGAAGCATTTAGTTAGAATGAGCTTGAGATGAGATTCAAGATTACACACTGCATGTGTGAAGATGCAGACGTCTGTTTCTGTGTCTCTTTATCTGGGTGTTTTTTTTTCAACTGGTCAAGATAAAAAAACAAATGCTGATGAGAGCTGTAAAAAAAACCGGACTGACGCACTTTAATTCAAATGGAAGTGATTTACAGGCAGCCTTGTTCTAGTCTGTAATAGTAAAAGGCTGGTGTTTTTTGTGCGGAAATCAGGTCTGAGAGTTTAACTGACGTTGACTGGTCCATGGAGGATCCTGCATTCATTCATTTATCACATCCAAATCTGAACAACAAACATCAGTGATTTGATTTTGACCAAGCTGTGGTTAATGATAAATCTTGCCAATCCAGTGAGCACCAGCAACTTTACTATGGCCTCGTTCCCACAAAGCAAGGAGTGATGTGTCTGTCATGGAACTGGTTCAAAGAGTGACTGCACATTAGTAGGCCACACCGTGTTTACTGTGAAAGATGGGGGAAAATGCATTGCAAATGTTTTCGTAGTATCAGTGTGTGAACTGTTCAGGAAGTTATTCTCACATCTGCTACTGATTTGGGATCATTCCAGTGTCCTTCTCTCCGTCTCAGTGATATGCAGCCCCCTACGCACTAAAAATGGCACAACAGATTTTATCAGCTGCAGTGCATATGTGTGTGTCTTTCTGTGTGTTTGTATGTGTGCGATATGGTCAACCAGTTTGGAGTCGGCAGTGGCTTGTGTCCTTTTGCCCCGTGGTGCTGCAAGAATGTGTACCATGAATGAACAGAGAGACATGCAGTCTGTGCAGCCCTCATAGCCATAAATGGAAAAGCAAGGGAGATAGCGAGTGACCTAACATCCACTGTCGACATGGGACAGGATGTACTCACTGAGCAGCCGACAGACTCACACATACAGCCACATGCACATGTACTCTCATGTACTACTAAACATACAGTAGAGCACCTGCAGGTACACAGCTGGTGGGGGTCTGTTTTTGGCTTTATCTTTGTGACTTTCTCTGTCTGTCCCACAGCCCTCCAAAATACACCAACAGACACGCATACGAAAGTATGTAGATAAATAAATACGCAAATAAACAATTATCTGTGATGCACTGAAAAACTTCTGTTGTGGATAACAGTTTCAGTAATTTGCATCCTCTAATATAGCCCTGTTTGTGCACAATAACAGATTATAGAAAAACTGCTTTTTCTAGATACTTACAATGGTTCTTACAAATTTAGGTATTCATACATTTCTTATTATACTTCAAGACAAAGAGCAGACATTATTTTTATATAAATAAATAAAAATATTATTTGAAATTCAATACCAATACAACAGTGACTGCAAGAGGAACTGCCGTAAGATGAATAAGGAAAAACAAAAAACAACATATATCTATTAAGACTCCTCTTTTGCACATCTAGGTCAATTTTGGGGGGGTAGGTCGTGTTTTTTTTACCATCTGTGCTCTCGCACAAACACAGACCATTTGCAGACTCCTGGTTCGCGGCTAGGTATGACCTCATGCAATGTGACATCACTTCCCTCTGAGGCAAGTCACCGCTCACTCGACTGGAGCGTGCACACATAGCCATGCAGGGGTTTCTGTGTGTGTGTGAGTGTGTGTGCATGTGGGCACATGACATCACAGCGTCATCACTGCCCATCTCCATAGCCAAAGCTGTGCCTCTTGAAGCAGAGATTATGTCAGAAAGTGCCATGCTAGCAGAGCTGCTGCGGCTGTTGTTGTTGTTGTTGTGGTAGCCTTGATTACACGCTTTCATTCCTTTCAATCTATCTCTTGTAAGCCGAAAGAGGAGCAGCACCAGGCGGCTGACAGATTAGGCAAAAGGAGGGACTTGTTTGCCCAAGTATGAGGAAAGGCCAGAGGGCGAGCAGCTCCTCTGAGTCCGAAGAGAATCAGCGGCCATGGTCAAAGGATTCTGAGGATCGGTCTTCACCACGTGGATGCTCATCAGATGAAGATTCCTCGTCAGATTCAGATGTGGAGGCAGAAAGTGCGATGAAGAGGAGCCAGAGGTTCAGCAGCTCTTTCAGCTTTGGAGAAGAGCATCAGCTGCAGTCAAAGGATGAGGACAGAGAAGAAGAACTGTCACCAAAGAACTCTAATGGATTACCCGTCACAGAGCTGGTGCAGGCAGAATTAGCAGCAGAATGCATGCGATTGGAGAAACGGGACACTTTTTGTGACACAAATCAACCTCCAAGGTCAGGGTTATTCAGGCCTCAAGAATTATGGCTGGCAATGACGAGATGTCTCGCCCTCCGATGGCCTCCTTGTCTGTCCATCAACAGACAAAGTAACAGGAAATTAGCCTACCAAATGGACCTTGACCAATTAGAGGACACACAGTCGTCTGTCAGCTCCGAAACAACCAATGAGAGTTCTTCAAGTGCATCTACCGCAGATGATAGAGATGTGACATTGGTGAAACACGAGGAAGAGGAAGTCAGAAACAGAGGGGTTAAGAGTGGTCCACCCCCTTGTCGTGGGGTTTCTCATTCCTCCCCCAGATTGCCGAGAGCCAGACAAGCTGCAGACTCTGTATTAGCTTCAATGATCTTGGAGAAAGAAATGTTCCTGAGGATTGAGCTGGTCGATTCAGGCGATGAGAGGGAAGATTTACGCTATCGGGCAGAATGGAGGCTGTCAGAGAGGACTAAGGAACTGGCAGAGGGAGTCTGGCTCTCTCGAAGCCAAAGATTGATGGATTGACATATCAAGCTTGATGTTTTGTTGCCTTTGATGGGGTAGTCTTAATATTATTTACACATCAAGTTAGATTGGTTATTGCAACCGTCAGTAAATTGGTTATTATAATCATCTAATCTTAGTTTGTGTGACTGCTGATTAGAAGTGGCCTAGATTTCAATGAATAATCAGTAAGATTGGTTTTGCATGATGGCTGTGTAAACCGCTGTGTGCTGATACAAACTGTGCTGTGATACAAATGCAGTGACTGTAGCTAACTAATTAGATAGGCTATTTTCAGCAACGCAGCACAGTTAGAGTTAATGTTTGTTTTTCCGCCTTTCTGGGTCTCTCGGAGAACATTTTTTATATGGCTGGTTCCATGTGTGGGAGGCAAGGCAGACCTAATAGAATATGTCATGTATTTAAGAATAAAAGCCTTTTTGTGATATGAGTTTTAAGTTTTCTTTCATAAGAATTTATACTATAGCAAATACAGGTGGATTGTATATAGTGATGTAGGAAAGGGCCATCCTTGTTGCCAGATCACGCTCAAATTTCCTGCAATCTATGTGAGGAGAATTTGCAACATTGATTTTGTTTCTCGTGGTTTGTCTGTATGCGTAGAACAATTTCATGAACATATTTGAATTTTACAGAAAAATAGGATTTCTAGACATTGTGCTTTGGATCAATAAAAGAAAAGCAATGTGTTTTTATATAGATAGCAAAGAAATTCAACACAGATCACAGTCCAAGCCCGAATTAAAATTTCATGGTTAGTGTGTGCCAGCAGTCTTTAGTAAATCCCACAGACTTTTTTTTTTTAAATTCAGTTGGTGATTTGTGTTTTAAAAGTCTCTGACTGCATGTTTTAATGTCTTGGGGGTTGTGTGAGTAAGAACATGACGAGAGTTATTTAAATGTAGTTCATGTCTGCCAGACTAACTACATTTCCAAAGTGCTTTAACAGTTTGTCAGCTGAAGTGAATTGAAGTGTTTTTTTTAATTTTTTTTTTAATCAAAGCTCAAATCTAACAGCCTTTCATTACAACATTATGAGACAAAAGAAACGACAATAATGGAGTTTCCTCAAATTCTGACAGTCAAACTGTTGGGCACGTTCTGAAGCCATCACATGCAATATGACAATGTGTGGCGGCATAATTAGGATTTTACATGACAAGTGCTATTATTATTTCTTTCTATTTTCTGAACAGGAGCATCCCTCAGTGTTTCTATGCATAGCTGTAACATTTTTTCAACATGCATGCACACGTCTTAAGTATTCTTTACATAACAGAGCTGTGCTTGGGTAAAGATTCTTGAGATATGTACAGTATGTGTACAGTGTAGCTCCTTAAACAGTAGTATTACATTTGAGTATGCCACTGTAGACATAAAGACATTACACCAACTCCTCATTGTTAATGCAATATATGTTTTAATGCACTGCTTTCCAAATGCAAATTCTACATTTATGCATTGTTTTCTTCATCTTTATGAAGCTGTTAAGCCTTGAACGGTCACATATATGGTGGCAAGTCTGTCATTCATTTTTGCATTTTATGGCTTGCTTGTCATGTTTTCATTTCTACTTCACTTACATCCTTTTTTTGTCTATGCATCCGTAGCTGGCAGTGCATCACGCAAATGATATCTTGTAACAAAACACATGCCACCAATTGTTCTATCACTGGAACATTTTCTGTTTTCTCAGCCTTGTGACTGATTATTGTAAGCATACGAAAATGGAGCATATTTGCACTGAGGAGCTGGCATGAGGTGTGTAGGCATGGAGATAGTTGCTTGGCTTGGCTGCCAGTGCCAGTTACCGTCACCACTGTAATGAGGAGTGCTGGGGAAATAGGAAAGTGAGGAAAGATGGGAGATGGGGGTAGTACGAAGAATAGATAGGGGTTTAAACACAATGGCCTATTTGAGCGGAGTAAACTGGAAATATCAACCAATAATTACCCAGACTATTTTCTTTTTAGATTCAGCTAGTCACTAATGAATTATGTTGCACTGGTACTCCAAACACCATCAACATGGGTGTGGCATTCCTGATGTGGGTGTGTCACATATTCTACTGACAATGTGCAACTTTCACTTATCCATCGCTGCCCGTTGGCGCCACATGTATTCGGCAAACAAATTTCATTTTTAGAAATATACAGAGTGGTGTATGCATTCCTTTTGTATGCACACTGTTTGAACTGTATATCTGGCCCATAGCAGCATGTGGAAAATCAGGAGGAGAGAATGAAGAAGTGTCTGTAAAGGCAGTGTGTGCGTTTGTGAAAAGGATGAGAAAAAGGAAAGAAATTAGTCTCATCTGTTGTGAGCCGGGAGTTTCATCCCCAAAGCCACAAAACTGGCAACCCATCATCACTAATGTCTGCCTCATTAGGCAAATGATACATGTACCACAGATGATGACACAGTCTTGTAGCGCGTATTCAATGATAACACGATTCCTCTTGGGTAAAGTATGATTAAATACTGGATGTGTGACTCCTCATCTCTCAGTCATCATTATAGGAAAAAATAGCATCTATAGACGACTAGTAAGTAACCACGCAACAACTTCATGCGATGTATGCATTTGATATATGTGAATTAATTCAGTTACTTTAAGTTTTGGCGTTGCTACTAGTTAATTAACTATAAGTTACAGTTTAAGTGATATTTTATTCGAGAAATCCATCTGTATTTGAGCCATTCAGAAAATGTAGGAAGACACTCTTAGCTTTGAGCCAAGTTTTAGTTTTGTTATGAAACACCAATGAGTGATCCAAGTTCTTGAAAGCCCTAAACATTTAACAACTTAAAATGATCTAACCTTCTTAGTGTGTTGGACAGCATCCTAGGTGTAACAGTTAATGGAATTAGATTCAATTTAAAAAGTTTTATTCCTTTTTGTTTTGGCAGGACTGCAAAAGTCATAAAGCCCACAGATGTATGTATGTTACATTCTTCATAAATAATCAGTAATATCAATTAGGATAAGACAACATTTTGGAGGGTTTGCTTCATATTGAAAGTACAGAAATCATCATTTTTGCATGAATTGTTTGTTGTCTTTGCAATATGTTGTGACTCTGAAGTATGAAACAAGTGAAATCAGTGTGCAGATATATACAGTATGTATACCTAATGATCTTTATAACATCACCATCTAATAGGTGTTTGCTGTACAGTGTAAGGTCACCTCTCCATAGGCAGAGAGGAGTTTTCACAGTATCAGAAATAGTCTTTTCCTTTGTCAGCACTCACCAGCTATTTCCCACCAGTTTTACTTCTGAACATAAAGTTTTTCGTGACTTTGTCTTCAGCTGGCTATTCCAGAAACTATCAACAACCTGACCTCCTCTGGCAGGAAGCACTCAACATTGTAATGACACTGTCATACCCTGGCGATCGTCAAGAGAGAAAGAGAGAAGTGTTCCTCATCTGCCTTCAAGAGAGGGCCAAAGTGTAGAACGTCGAGTTCCTCTTTTCCGCCTCATCCTCTCAGTCGTGCAAGTGTGTTTGTAAACTGTGCTGGAAGGAACCGTCCCCAAAGATAGTTACATAACGTGGCGATGGGCTGCAAATCCCAGCAGAGGACACACGTTCCAGTCGCCAAAGGACAAATGTGACTTCATGGAATTTCGAGGTCTTAGGAGGCTAGCCAGACAGTAATTGCTTTATCTCCTTGGCCTTTTAGTAATATTCTATTAGATTTGAAGCTTTTTAGAAAAGCCATTATGCTCTACCCCCAAATGTAAGCCCACTGCTGCTTTACAAATGCATTTAGACATAACGCTTCATACCTTCTCTTAGATTATCTAATGACCAAAGTCTTAACATAATCTCAAAATATATATGAAATCAAAGGATGCAGTAGGTTCGTCAACGGTCTTACATACTAACATCCTGTAAATATTTGTCTGGGCCTCTGCTGAAATCATAGAATTTCTTTAGAACTGTAGAATGACGACTGAGGATCTCTGTCCCTCTTGACAGGCTTCAAGTAAATTAGATAGGATTACATTATATTGATGAGGCGTTTCTTTGGGAGCCATGGTTGTGACTCAGCAGCTGGCACTGACACCTCATAGCAACTAGGTCCCAAGTTCAATTCCCAGCCCCTTTTTGCGTAGAGTTTGTGTTCATATGGGTTTGCTGTGGTTTAGTCCCAGACATGCAAGTCAGATTGCACATTGTTCGACTGCAAGTGTATTTGTGCAAGGCCTGTGATGGATGAGTTACGGCTCAGGGTGTTTTCCCTTTTACCATTCAATGTAAACTGGGCCATCCTCGATAGTAATAAGTAGGCATAGACTAGAATAAGATATGTCTTGTGGTTAAAAAATACAAGTATTGCCAATCATAGGCAAGTGTTGTCAAGAGCCATAGTTTACTTCCAATTGCATTTATTGGGTTAATTTCCACATATCTACTGCATTTTCATACATGTTAAGTTGGAAGAAAACAAAAAAATGTTAACTAAGTGCATCTTGTGTGGATGTAGACAGAATGAAGATTTTTTTGAATTGGGAAACTTCACACACTTGCATGTATAAAGATGGTGGCTATATGTGCATGCGTGCACATTTGTTTTTACTTGTGTAAGTCCAGGTATCCAGGTTCCAGGTATCACAGGCATGTGTGTGTTCTGCAGATTCATTTGTATGGATTTAGCAAGGTACGTCAGATAATTCCCTATTTGCGACTGTGTATAAATTTTTTAACCAAGGAAAAGTGTTTCATTTGTTTCAGTAAACGGAGGTTAATCCCCTTCATCCCAGCTCACATTGCTTCTTTATGTATTATAGATGTGTCTTATTTGCATGTGTGTGTGTGTGTGTGTGTGTGTGTGTGTG
>NTHP01000011.1:2091788-2104688 GCA_003416845.1 Oplegnathus fasciatus | reverse complement strand
AATACCAATAGAGGCACAAAGGGGCAAAGGGGACACTTGGCAAGTTGAACACTTGACTCGGGATGATGAATTGGAGCTGGGAGTCGATGGTGTGTGTGTTTGCGTGTGTGGTGTGTGTCTGTGGGGGACAAAGAAGAGTGTGATGGATGATTCCAGCGGGGCGTTTGTGATGACGGCCAAGATTAGTCAGCCCTGGACACACACACGTGCACACTCTCACCAACAGGCTTTGCAGATGGCCAAAAGTACTCTGGTGACATCACTGGCTGTTTGGGATTCTTGTGAGATGTGTTCGTCCTTGTGGGTTCATAGTCTGCCGCATGCTGACTCTAGGTGTGTGTGTGTGTGTGTGTGTGTGTGTGTGCACATGCATACATGTGCATGGAATACCAAGGTGGCATTATGCTACAGTACAGGGTGGTTGACTATGTGATAGATTACTATCATGAGACTCGTCAGTATTCCCTCCTGTTGTCACCTGCACGCACACACACACACACACACACACACACACACACACTCCTGTGACACCATGCTAGTAGTGTAGACTGCACACAGGAATTTCTGACAGTAGTGCAGTGGGTATTTTTCTACTTTCCTTATAGTACTTAGAAGATGCATGTAGTAGCCTACAGTTTACATTTTTGCATGCAGTTTATATTATTATACTGTTAAATAGACGATAAATATGTATGTTTATCTTTATTTATTTTTACCTGGTGGGCTTAAAGGGGGACACTAGCAAAAAAAAATCACACTGGGGTGGATGTAAATGAGTATAGCTAATTACTNCTCTGCGTGATCAATTTATACTTTTCATGTTATGTTAGTGCACCATATGTAGATTTATTTCATATAGTTGTTTTTTTAATGTCATGTGCGTAGAATAAAATATTCTGTCTTTTAACCATAAATTCACTGATGTTCCCTTTAAGACCACCTGCTTCCATTAAGCCCTTTTGACTGTTTCAATGGGGATTTTCTCCCTTTTGACCTTTGAACCATTTTTCGCCGTAATTTTGACCTCACCTGATGAATCAGCTTCATAATTCAGGTAATTAATACCCACATTTAAATATCAGTGATATTACATAGGTCAGTTTATTCTGGATAGGCCTAGGCTATATTCTATCCTAACATTAGTAATACTTTTTTTAGTTTTCAGATGAGTTTTAGTTTGAGATGACTATAACACGGAAGAACTATAGTATGATAGAAGCATGCCGTCTGTACAGGTGAGGGAACAATGCAAAAATCTCTTATTTCTGGAAAAAAGAAAGATGAAGTATTGGAGAGTAATTTCTACTATAGGTTTGATTTTGTTAGTCAATAGTTTTTTTGCTACATTCCAAAGAAGACATGTTGTAACTTTTTATGCGTTGACAACACAGCAAAAAATTGGTAGAAATTGGTATAAATGACTTATTGACACTTCAAATGAGAGATACGTCTTTCATTTTAACTAAAATGTTCTCACCTAAATTGGGGCAATATATATTAAAAATGTCTGAACATCAGATTTGGTTGGTTTAACGTTACGGAGCTGCAGTCATCACCTGAACTTCACTCACATTGTCGGAGAAAGCTTCAACTGGGGATTATGTGCCTCAAAGCCATACTGGACATCGCTGCTGAGAGGGATGGGCATGGCTAATTTTCACTGATAATTCCCATTAATAATGTCCTTCCTTCATCCTCACCCATAAAATCCAGAAAGCCTTAAGCAACTGGATTTGCTGTGTAGTAAGAAATTAATTTTCTCCTCATCTGTGAGGCTTCATCGTACTTTCTTCATCAGAACTAATAAAACCTTTTTAGATGAGTGGCCATATGTTCCATGACCCAGATGACAAAGACCCTTATTTTAATTTTCACTTCCAAATTATTGGGTAATCGGGTTAAATTGAACGTGCTTAAAACCTGTCTGCTTGTATGGCTGGCCGAAACTGTTATAAGGAGACCAAAATAAATGTTTTCTTTAAATCTAAAATAAATAACTTTTTGCATTTCCGCTTATGTCCACTTCCTGTGTCTAGGAGAGTAACCAACTACAATGGCAAAATGTTAGTTACACATTGTTGCATCAGTACTAGTATCATATATAATAATATATCAGTCAGGGGACATTTTTCTGCAAAACTTTACTTTGATTCTTTCTTTGCTGATAATACTTCTGTAATTGTGTGTCATTTTTACTTAAGTAAAGGATCTGAGTACTTCTTCCAAGTCTGAACTGAATACATCAATAAACATCATTAAATGCAGTGTAAAAATATAAAGCTTTATACTTTTCGTTTAACATACAATCACTTGGTTTAAAAAGGTAAACCTCTTTATTATTTTCCATTACCACGAACCAGTTGATAAGATGCAGTAAAAATTAGTGTTTTAACTTATTTTAGTATTTAGCAGCTTTGATAGATGATCGCCCTTCTTGAGTACTTTCTAGTGTTGGAGGTTTATTCAGTGTTAAAGTGTTTAATCATTCAATTATAGAATCAAAGTTGAATAAAATGTACCATCTTGACTCAAGATTTCAGTCAAATAATCTTGAAACACAAATCCTCTCATTGACAAGTTGCAGTACTCCAAGGTCTAAACTTGAATCAGTGAGCTATATGAAAGGTATCAGCTGCAGTAAAGCCTTCAGACTCCAGAATCACTTCATATTGTATTGAGGTGAAAATGAAGGATCATCTTCATTTTACAGAAAATCAAAGAAGGTGAATATGTGAAACCTTTTGTTGTCAAGGTAAAAGGTGTAACAGCAGTGCATTTGTGTTTTGTTTTGTTCTATCTAAAAGATCGAAACTAGCAGATAAGAAGCTTCTTTGTGGTGTTATTTTTATTTCAGTGTGATCAGTTCACCTGTATGTCTTTGGAGTGTGGGAGGAAACCGGAGCACCCGGAGTAAACCCACGCAGACACGGGGAGAACATGCAAACTCCACACAGACAGAAGTAGCCGGGTGGGTGGAAAACCAGCAGCTTCTTTCTGTAAGGCCGCAGTGCTGATCACTGAGCCATCGTGTCGCCCTAGAAGAGGAGAGGGAAGGAGGGAGAGGAAGAGGGGATGGATGGGTGATGATAGTGGGGGAGTACGGGCGGGATAAGGGAATAGGGGGGAGCGGGGCGAAGGGAATGGGGATGGATGGGGTTGGGGAAGGGGGGAGTGGGGCTAAGGGAATGGGGTTGCGGAAGGGGGTATGGGGTGGTGGGTTGGGGAAGGGGTATGGGGATGGGGGGGATAAGTGGGTAAGGAGGTGAGGAGGGGA
Organism: Oplegnathus fasciatus; assembly: GCA_003416845.1. Classification (NCBI taxonomy): domain Eukaryota; kingdom Metazoa; phylum Chordata; class Actinopteri; order Centrarchiformes; family Oplegnathidae; genus Oplegnathus; species Oplegnathus fasciatus. Next base: position 2,101,414 of record NTHP01000011.1, on the reverse strand, counting down.
GAATAGGCGTCACTCCTTTCTCTTCTTTCTTCTCTCTTTTCAATTTTTCCTTCTCCTTCCTCTCATTTTCCAGTTTCTCTTTCTTCTCTCTCTCCTCCCTCTCTTTCCTCTCCTTTAATTTGTCACCTGTCTGTAGTTCATGAATGAGAGTTTCATTTGTGCTATGAAGCTCATTCATATTTTCTCTCAACTGTCCCAGTCATGGATTTTCTTGAAAAAATTCATGTGAAAACTTTTCTTAAATTCATGGGACCTTGCAAAATCCTACAGCTGTAATCCAAGTACTTTTTTAGTTATGAATTTTTGAAGTTTTGTCACTCCATCATTTTTTGCCATTCCTTGTATGTGTATTCAATTGCTTATTTTTCACTGGATTGGGTTGAAATTTGCACTGAACATCCAAGAAATCCTAAGGATAATTGGCAACATTTGTTCATGTAAATAGTTGTTGCTGAATAAAAATAAATACATTTTACCTGAACGAAGAATCAAAAATGAATATCTCCACTAATGTTCACTTTCTTGCAACCAAATTTTGATTCTGTGTAGTATTAATACAGTTCATCTAGAAGTTGTTTGGTCCTGCATAAAAAATGAGAGTGCCACAGACCTTGCTAAATTTAGCTTCAGAGCTGAAAAACTCACTTTTTAAAGACTGTATATTTTCCCAAGAAGGATTATTTTAATGTCCTTGAAACTTTTTTTATGGGAAAGTGTTAATATTCATTAAAAAATTAAAGATGTCATATTACTCCTTCATTTAATAATTTTTTTGAAAATGGCAAATTTTTCGTACTTTTACTATTACATTCAGTGGTTTCATATCACAGGTAGATATTTGTACTACGTTGACTTCAAGGTTTTCTATCTCTGTGTGATACCTGTTGAGTCTGTTTTTCATTGGATTCCACTTGGTCATGTGACTTCTCAAAGACTGAACCCAACTCCTTTTCATCTTGTAGTATAGGCTGTATGCTTTCTACACAAAGCAGAACTGCAAATATCCCAACATGGCCTATGATATGCTAATTTTGCTTATATTATAATTTGTCTGTTAAAATCCAAACATTTTGATTAAACACAACAGTGCTTGTATTTTACGGTAAAGGCTTGATCCTTAAGCAGACCGCCCTGGTCACCGCTCAACCAGTAATATTATAAACTATTATCTGGACAGTCAAAGGCTCAAATAAAATTTTATCCTTAAAATTGTCCTTGAATATCTGTAATCCAACAAACCACATCTGCGCAGTTATCAGTGTGGCATTTACTGTGCATGTATTTCACTTATACTTTATATCTTTGTTCCTTGAATATTTGAAGTGTAAATCCAATCCACAGAGACAGTGCTAACAAAAATGATAAACATTGGTCTTGACAGACATTTAAGACTTTTGGTTTTAAAAAAAGTTTTGTAGTTTTAATAATGCAAAAAAAAAACTTTATTGCAACTTTTGATGAGCAGAGGAAATACTGCTAACCACAATGGAGAAGAGTTGTATGCAACTAAATAGTTCAGTACAGAAGCTATTGACCACAGAGATGTATAAAGATCAATTTCAGGAAAGTGTGCCAAGTTACTCTTAAAACCAGTCTGTAAATAATTAATGTGCGCAACTTAAGTCTATGAAACACCACTGCAAAACCATCAATTAGTACTATGTGGATGATGGATATGGATTTGTTTGACTACATTTTGAAGAGCTCATGCATACTTTTAATATACAATATGGCAAGTTTCATGGACTTTTATGTTGTACACCTTTTACATAGATGGTGATCGTTTTATCTTTACTCTTTTAAGAAATACTATAGTATTTTTAAGAGAAACAAACTGTGACGTTATGGAGACAGTGAACACAGTCGGCCATTCTTAATTTAAGGGTAAAAAAATCCTATTATATGGTACAGTGTGACATGAGTCAAGCCGTGATGATCGATTCTGGTTAGTAACTCAAAGAAAGCTTTTATGCAAGAGACAGAGTACCATTTACATTGATGTGCTTGGGTGATCATTTACAGAGGTTGCTATTGGGCAGTAGCCACAGTTTTCTTAGAAATGCCTCAAGGGGATTTCCAGTTTCACAAGAAGCGCTAGTGAAAAATCAGCCACGTTACACTGTGATATTACACATTTATGGAAGGGAAATACATTGCTAGATATTACTGAACCTTTGGAAAAATGTTTCCAAAATGCATAAAACATAATAAGCACCTTGTTTTAAGGTTCAACTAATCTGTATTTAATTGGCTTGGACAGAATAGTAATAACATGAGCATGAGAGAAGTTTTTGCAGTCAGAACTAATCAGATAGAAATTTGCTGTCATAGCAACCCTTGCAGTGAGTTAGGTGTCTGATTGTTCATGTTCTTCGGTGCGACATAACACACCTTTGTTGACTACAGTCTCTCCTTTGGCATGTGTCTGTAGCTTTCCCTCAAATTTCCTCACATAAACCACACTCAATCATACCATGAAATACTGTAAATTGTTGTTGGTCTGGTCAAGATGAAAAAAAGAGGTCAATATAGAACAGATCATTTGTAAAGTAACTTATTTCAATTTATGCAGAAACTTAAATATACGTTTCTCATCAAGTTGCAGCAATTTCAGATCCAGCCTAGTTCACTAAGTTAGTTTGAATTAATGCAATTCATTATGCAATCAAGATGAAAAAAGAGGTCAAAGAATAGATCATCATCAAAGTAAATGGTTACAGATTATACAGAAACATAATTAAGTAAATCACATGGTCACAGCATTTGCAGATCTTGGGTCAGTGTTCTGTGCTTTTTCTTAATGCTCATTGTAAGTTTTGAGCATATCAGTTGACTCCCTGATCAGTATGCTGGGTTAAATGTATCTTAGAGAACCTAGAAACCTTTTTGTAGGACCGTGGATAACTATTTTCTTGCGTAGAACTAAGTGGTAGCCATTTTAGCTTCCCAGCATTCAACACTCCTGTAACTTGCACATTTGCGGGTAACAGGCATAGAAGAGACCATTACTGCTAAGGAATGTAAAACGTTTGACACAGGACATACGTATTTCTGGAAGAATCATGTTTTATAGAATAGCGGTGCTTTGTAATCCCATGTGGGATGGGCCAGATTTTTGGCCTGACACAGAAATAAAAAATAACTAACTAACCTATATGACACAATAAATAAAATATTAACTAACTTAATGTCACTTCAAAAGTACTTTATGTTCTTTATGTGTCTACTAAACGTGCTGTATGTGATAAGGCCAACAGTCGTACAGGACGCTGCAGTCGGTTATGTGTGAGAGAATCACAAGTTCAGTATAGTTCTGAGCTGCAGACATGGTTCATCTTAACCCTGCCTGTTCCAAACGAGATGCTCATATAAGTCTATAGGTGCTCACGCACAGCACTCACATCACATCTGCATGTCTACTTTTACTTGCCTCTTTGTCCTCATGCTTGCTTGTGTGTGCCTCCATCTCCATTGAATTCAGCTGGGGCTTGTTTAGACACGTTCACATCTGCCCTACTGTACCCATTCCACATGCCTCAGTGAACAGTGCATAGTTCAAAGTATGTTACATGCACTGCCCAAGGGAGATTCTGGCATCCAAGCTGAACACTTTTAATAGCGGCCATAAGTACAACAACAATGAGATGTAAGAGGCACTGAAAAAATATTCAGTCTCAGTACTACTTTATGTAATAATGATTATTCTGTTTACAAGCATCAAAAACATATGTTTCATCTGGTTATGTAAGGACAAACATGACTGTTACTTTGAAATTGTGCGAGACAGGGTGGATATTATTTTTAGGCAGAGTTGTGTAATGCCTTGTCTTTCTCATTAGGACGCCGAGGATCAAATGGCAGAGGAGGGCTGGAGTGATGGAACATGTGGATGTCCTCAAGTGAAGAGAGGAAAAAGACCAGATGGGGCCAAATGGCCTGGCAGACGTAATCTGCCTCATTTCATGGGCTGCCTTCCACAAGGACATGGCCAATAGAGGTGTGGTCCTCAGAGAACCGGACAGGACTAGACAAGTAGGTTTAACCTGTACCTTACAGTATGTACAGTATATCCCAAATGAGGCTGTTTACATAGGATTCACTGTAGCTTCACCAAGAGGAAAAAACATGAATGTCACAGCTACTGTGTATCTTGATCCCTTTTGGTAAAGAATGGTTTTACTGTAAATATCAATGCAGGGAGATCCTGTGCTTTGGTCAAACGGATACTCATTTTAGTATAGAAACTGGATGTTTCTGTTTGGATCAACACATGTAGCAGACAGATCTGTTATTATTCACAAGGCTAGAACCATGAAAATACTGATACACAACACAATTGTTTGCTCAGCGGTTGCTCTAATTGTCAAGGTGACAAAGGTCAAGCGACAGGATTATCAACACCTACCATTACACTCATAACTTCGTTTGATGCCTAGAATATTGCATTTAAGTTACTTCATGAAGGATAAAACTTAATATACTAAAGATATCATATTTCATAATTCTGTGTAGCACTGCGCAGTTGCCACATTGCCACATGTGAAGGCACACTAATTCAATTGTAACTTTGATATTTCCAGTTTCAGCAGTTGCAGCACATCCCTTAGCAGTATCTGTGTGTGTGAGTGATAAATGTGGCTGCAATATCATTTGCGCATACACATGACACACCTACACACACACCTACACACACCCACACAATTACACAATCAGCACAAACACTTTCTTGCTGATGCAGTCTATGAGGAGACATGTTCCCTCACCCAGGTGTGCAGCTGAAAATCTGTAGTGCACGTTCACTATCTGAAAAATACTTGTGTGCCACCAGAATAAATGGGCTGTCACCACACCAAGTTGGATATTGTCAGCTAAACAGCGTTATGTGCAAGGCTGAGAAATGCAGGAGGAAGGCAAATCAATCCATATTTTGTGGTGTTCCCTACGTATTTTCCTCCACATACAACACGTTTGAAACCTACACATGTACGATAATTGGAAAGCTTTGCTAAAACTTTTAGAAAAGCAGCAATCTGGTTGTTACAGAAGGTAAGAATGAACTCTGTGAACTACAAAGATAGATTTAAACATGCGAGCAAAAGTAAGGCACACTTTATGCAGACTTCAAAAAACGCTTGCGACAGCTTTCATGGAACTTATAAGAAAGTGAAATCTCCAAGCGATAGCGGGGTGGTTTATCTCTAAAGGCAGCCATGGTCCAGGCCCGGAGGCTCTGGGGGAAATCAGTCACTTGTGTGTATGTGTGTGTGCAAAGTCTGTGTCACAAAGTCATTGTCATAAGTGTTTCTTCCTGCTATCTCTCCCACTCTGACGTGCTCTGCCTCTCTCTTGCTTCAATCAGACTAATCATTTTCCTTGTTAATTGCTTCTTTACCCTGCAGAGCTGTTACGTCTCAGACAGACAGACTGTGAGGAGAATAGTGAGTTTTAAGATCTGATGTGTTCTGTGCTACACCTGTTCCAAAGTACCAGTGTGTATCCTGATGTATTGTTCACATCTAACAGTAACCGATCTAAAACAGTGCCTCATCTTTTGGCGGTGTCCTTGGCATGAACAAAAGTGTTAAGTCTGAGATTTGTACCAGTTATAAATGTAAAACAAAAGTAAAATGTAAGTACTAACAAGATTTTGGTCACCGGCATAGTAATGAAATGTGAATTCTTTTGTTATGTAACTATCCTACTCGTGTGCATATAGTCCATGTGCGTTTACCCTGGGTAGATAAAGTGGTTATCAGTGGCACACTGACAACTTCCATGTCATCAATGACTTATGTAACAAAATCTGGGGTCCAGCCATAGTCTCTGATAAATGTTAAATCCTGCTAAACGAAGTATATTAATGAGTTTATGCATGTGCATATCTAGCTCCTGATTATACATGTGACCTATATACCTAAACTCATTGCTTGAGCAGGGGACAGTCCATTATCTAGCATGCAGTAAATAATCATGATTAAATACTAGAAATATACATAATGTCTGCAGCTCACCAGCTAACAGTGTATGGTTTTTGGAGAATAGTTCAGAAGATGCCTCATCCTCGGTGTTGGTGGGCGTTTTTTGCTCCAGTATCATCTCATTCCATCTCCAGACAGAAATCCCCTTTTAAACTGCTTTTCAAAAGAGGTTTATTGATAAACAGAAATCCATAGAAGCACATTAGCTAAAGCTGGGATATCATAAACCAAGTGTGGATTATTAGGACGGTTTGAATTGTGGAGCAAACTTATCTCTGCCAAAATAGCTCATTTAGCTAAAATCCAGCAGCAGCAGTAACACAGAAGCCAAAATTTCAGCTCCGTCTGTGTGTGTTGTAGACAATCCCCTTTTCACTGCTATTGCAAGGACAGCCAGCATATATCACTGCCTATTCATGCAAACAAATACTGGGACTATAAAATAAGGTAAACACAGGCCTCGACAGTTCTGAAATTCATACACAAGTTATGATCTGATATGAATCTATTGCTAAAGCACACTTAGATCAAGAAAACCTCCGGATTTCACATTTACACTTTTAGCCATTTCGCTGACACTGTTAGTTCAGTGTGGGAGCAGGTAACAGGTCAGTGTGTTGCCCAAGGACCCTGTCACATCACATTAGTTGATGTCAGGATTAAGCCTGAGACCTTTCAGTCACAGGTCTCAAACCAAAGCAGAATCATCACTTTTATTTTCCAGCAGCAGGATGAGGAGACAGGCACACATCTGCATAAGCACTGCCTCGACACTGGGTAAGGTGCAAAGACACATGGGAAAATCTATGATGTGAACCTCTCCCCTGCAGCCAAACAAGACATCACTGTCGTATCTCACCCATTTTATCTATCACTCCTCTCTTGCTTCTTTTCACATGCCCTAAGTACTTCTCAAGTCCGCTGTCAGTCCTGGCTTTGTTGTCTTCGCCCTTCCTCATAGATCTTTGGTGCACAGAATCAATTTAGGATAAGAGTTCTCGAACGCTGGCTGATGGGCATGGAAAAGATGGCCAGACAAGTATAGTTCAAAGCTGACAAGCTGTGTCTGGATACACATTAAAGCTTATTCAGTGCTTTCTATGTCACCTTGCCTTAGGACATAGAGAAAGAGAGGGGGAGAGAGAGGGAGAAATATTCATGACTGGATGAGCATCAGGGAGAAATGAAGCAGGAATTACAAATGGGTGATAGGGGCAGTACATAGCTTCCACACTCCTGTAAGACATATTTTTTTTATCTATGACTAATAAGCATTAATGTAATTTCATTATGCTTACAAGCCTTTGTTTTATGTTTTTAAACCAGGGAACCATAACAATCTGCTTTTGGTGGTTATATGTTGGTAAAAATAACAATCATCATATTTTAATTGTAAGCACTGCAAGACAGAACAGTGTAATTGTTATAGTCTGGGCCACGCTAAAAAGTGGCACAGCGAAGTTCATTTACGTGTCTTACGTGCAAAATAGTTGGTGCTGGAAGCTTTGTGACGCAGCACTTGTGTTCTTGATTGCTTATCAGACAACAACTTAACAAAATCCAATCCTTTCTGACTCCAAACCATTTCGCTTGTCTTTTTTGGAGCAGTTCATACTCTAAAATTGGATTGTACAACACAGCTTAATATGAATGCTTCCTCCATTTTGGACTCTTCGATGCTTTTCCTTTACAAATGGTCAGCACTGTCAAGATGGTTTGCAATTGGTCAACAGCGTGAATTTGCGTGTCAGAGGTCACCAAACTCTGTGCAAAAGCACTTGCCTCAACAAGCAAATCCATTGGAATGAATTCATTTCAGTCCAAAATTTTAGTGTTATAAATTCTGGTATGATCAAGCTCTTAATGGTAATGTTTTAAAACAGAGATCAGTAGGAATTTGTATATCCCCCAATATCCCTTTTTGCTGTGGCATCCTTTGACACAGAGGCTCTGCATCTTACCAGATGTATCTTTGCATGCAGTCTTCGTTTCCTGAGGAATCTGAAAGTATAAAGTGTACTGAAGCAGGTATAGACAAGGTTTTGTTTTACAAATTAGGAAGAGGAATGCTGTATCAGTAAGTACAATATATTGAAATTGACAGGAAACAGGATTCTGCATCTGTGGCAGTCTATGTCTGTTTTTTTTAGAATGAAAATGTTCCCGGAATATGACTGCAGTGTTATATTTGTTAAACCCAACACTGTGCAGTAAAAAAATATTGACATTTATTATAATGAAATAACTATTAACTATTACTATAGGTACTGCAGCAATCTTCATGACATGTGAGTTGACAATAGTTTTAATTAACAAAAGATCTAATCTGTGTACCCAAAGAATGAGCTCCACTGTCTTTTTCTTCCTCGTGTAGATTGTTTTGAACAATAAAGAATCAAAATTTCCTGTAAAGCCCAGGTCAGCTGCAGTATTACCTGCTCTCTAAAAGCAGGGAAAAGGCCTGATATTGCTGATTATGCACTCAAAGCAAATGAATTATGCTACTGGATAGAGAAATGATTTACCCATTAAACAGCAATTATCAAGCTCTGGGCAAGTGAGTCTATATTCCATATGTGTACTGCGGATGTATATACATAACGCCTTGGTCACCTTGTGTTTGGAGGGAGGGACAGTAACTGTGTTGTGCCTGTCTGATGTGTAATGTTGGCTCAGATCCAAATTGGCACACCTCCTATGACAGCTGCCAACACTGCTGCCCATAGGGGTATGTGATACGCAATGTGGACAACAAAGCATAAGGCCACATATCAATCTTTTCACATTGTGTTAAAGTCCCAAAGCACATCTCCCCTACGGGCCACTATTGTTGGCATATCACAGCTACAAATTATAGTGGAAAGGCTATGTTAATTCGCTGGCAATTAAAGAATGAATTAAAGAAATATAGCGCAATAGATAGTGCTAGTTTTTCAGACTGATGGCTATATAACTGAAAATGTTTTAGACTTAACTGACTTACAGGAGCCCTGCAATGAACCAGTGACCTGTGATTATTTGCCATTCCCCAGTGTATGCTGGGATGGGCGCCATGATCCTGGTTAGGAATAAGTAGGCATAGAAAATTATTAAATATAAGATCAAGACTGTGTCATGACGACACTAGTTGGAGTAGACTAGCCAACCAGAGCTTTATAGCTGCTGTATCTACAGTTTATATAATTGCAATTTCTGGTATCAATCTGCTAATCTGTAAGATAATGAGCTCTTCGTACGTCTATCTAAAGCTTTTCTACATTCTGTAAGAAGATGGAAAAACACACTTCCCTGCCTGTGATCCGTCTCAGGGTCACTGGAGCCCGCAGTCTATCTTTAAATGCATTGAGCACAAAGGCAGGAAACATTCTTGATAGATCAGTCCATCACAGAGCCAAGACAGAAACACAACTCATTGTACATTCACTCTATAAATAACTTCAACAAGTCACCGGGAGTCCATTTTTTCCCAGTTTAATATTTAGTACACAATATACAGTAAGACGACTGTGGAAATGTGGCAAGGGTTTTGGCTAAAAAGTTGCAGTAGAATCATTTACAGTCTCTTGCCGATTCAATTGCACATGCCCCGCTTTCCATACTGATGAGATTTAATTTAATGAATGATGTTTCCACCTGGCAAGTGCAAAT
>NTHP01000011.1:2076387-2088005 GCA_003416845.1 Oplegnathus fasciatus | reverse complement strand
TGTGTGTGTGTGTGGTGCATTGCGTGTGATGCCCCATGGGACAGACATGCTGGGCTTTTGATTCAGTCGGTGGCAGGGCAGTCTCAGTAGAATACACTACGACAGACCCTCTCTGGCTGAAGAAAAGATGGAGTCTGCTCGTACAGGGAGCCCAAGGGACAATTTTTTTCCCACTCACTTTTCCCCGTTTTCTTTTTGCTTCGTCATATTGCTCACACACTCTACTGGAGTCTGTTGAATAACACGCTCTCTCCTCTCCTAAGAATACGAGAGCGTGCACAGACACGTGTGCACAGACAAAGACACACACAGGCACACTCCTTATCCTAATCTCCCCTGCTTTGAACACTGACTTTATCCCATCTGACTGAGTGAATCTTTATACAGCCTCTCTGCACACAGTCTGCGGGGATGGTAATAGGAAAGAGTTGACTTCCCTATGAGCTTTCCACGGCAGTAGGCGGAGTGAGTGGGGAATATGCTGCCGGTGGATGTAATGCTTCAATAAACCGAAGACATGAATGTGGGGAGCTGATTCCATGCCTCCACCATCCTGCTTTTTCATTTCCCTGTTCCCTTTTTCTGCTTGCATTTTGACTTTACCAACTGTGTTCATACATTTATCCTTGTGAGATGGGTTGGGAATTCCTTTTTTTGTTTAGTTAGGTAGCTAAATCATTTGTTCTTTCTCAATATCATTCAGCTTCACACTTACACAGTTAGACAAAGTTAAGTGGGAGCTGTCCAGGGCAGTTTTCGCCTGCTGTCATGCTATTGAGGGGGCGTAGGGGTTAAGTGCCTTGCTAAAGAGCACCTTCAAGAGGAAGTGTTCCTCATCCATCTTATATTAACATATGATATTTTACCAACTTTCCACTGTGATATTTAACCAGCTGGTCTTTGAATTTACGCCGGTAATTTTCAGGTCAGTGTGTACCTGTCTAACTACAACCCTACTATATGTTTCAAAGTGCCTGGTATTTCTGAATTTTAACAAGTAAAATAAAAACCACCAGTTTAAAGACAAAAGTGGGTCAAAATCACAGGTATGTCAGGACAGAGAGAAATAGAACCTCATTATATTTCATTAGCATACAGAAATGAAACGCTAGAAGTTGCGCTGTCCTTGGATCAAATTGGCTCGACTATCAAAGCATCCAGAGGAAATTGAGTGCAACTGCCGTCGTGTGCGGCGGAGGCATGCAGCTTCTTGATGTGGGCAATGCCTCTAACTAGCAACATGTGATTGACACCAGATCTGACGCTTGACTGAGTGTCTCATCACATGCCACGTACATAAACAATGCCATACATTTGACATGTGCTTCTGTCAAGTGGAGAGGCAGAAATAAAACATTACTGTTGATTACTGTGATTTCAGTTTGTCTAGACGAAGCTCACTGTCATTCCTGAATTCAGAAAAAACAAACGTGTGGTTCCAGTTCACAAGTTAATGTATGCTTACATCCACACCTGCAAACTGCTGTGCATCAGTAGGCCGGCCTACACTGTACGCAATGCTGCCTGAGTCTTGCACTGTCCACAGTACCGAATATATGAAGTGCTGGTGCCCACGCAAGACTTAATGTACAGTTCTGTTGAAATCACTGATGGGATCACACAGTGCCTCAAAACTTGTCAAATTCATTTGAATATCAAACAGAAGATAGCTGCTCCAGTTTAAATGAACCTTACTGCCACATGTGAGATAAAAGTAATGTTACATAACACTGAAACTTGTCAGGGGAGAATATCTGTATCTTAGATATGTGTAGTATACTGTAGTTCCAGCCATACTCTCTGGAAACATGTATATTGTATGTATATCTCAATGGAAGAGCTAGACTACAGAATGAATGAATATGAAAATATTGGGAAAAGATGAACAGCTTTGCACCCACAGCACGTTGAAGTTACTCTGAGGCCAGAAAGCCAGTCATTATCTAATCCTCTTTTTGACTGAGCTACTGGCAACTTTGCCTGAATGACAATGCTGCATTTCAAGACAGCAGCAGGGAGAGCCAATCATTCGCTCTGTTTTGTATTCACGCCACATCTTCCCACAATTGTCTCTCTTGCTGTTGGCATCCTCTGTCAAGCGATATTCTGTTCTCATCACAATCACATTTAACAATTTCATGGTAAATTGTTAAAATTCGTTAAAGATTTTATTAATTTTAGAGCAAACCCATCACTACATCTTGGTACTGTTGTGCTTGTGGAAAATTTTGTATTCATTTAGAACTCATTATGTAGCACTTGTGATTTGTCTAAAACAACATTTTCAAGGGTACAGTTCATACACTTTATATGTTGTCCTTATGTCAATCAATGTAACATTTCCTCCTATACTGATACACAGTATTTTTGGCATACAATAATAGATTTTAGATAAATCAATATTTACTTTTTATATTGTATTTTCACAATACTTGAGGCCCAATCAGGGCAATACAGAGAAAGTTGCACCCTACCCTTCATTAATATTGAAGTATTTTTTTTTTCTTACACTAGATGGGGCTCTCCTATGACAAAAGGTGTCATAGGATAGCCAGGCAACATGCAGGGTTTGGTACTACCTTTTAAGCTGATTCCCCCAATAATGTTTTGCATGTTTAGCCCATTAAATGAAAAATGTGCATGCTTGACATAACTGACATTTTACACCTGATTTCTGACCATTTGGTTGACTGCTCATGCAGCCCAGGGTTTCTATTCATGTCATTATGGTTTGAAAATAAACTTGCATAAACCTAACATGTGCTCGCAAGTATAGACATTCCCATCTTTTATTTTTGTCAGTTAACCTATCACTGCAGTCATGCAGCTAGAATTGATGTCTGTTTGGAATACTGTTCACTGCATTACTGCAAAACGCTTATGTAACCTCTGACAATAATAAGAGTGGACATGATGGTCACTGTGATGGATTATCTATTCTTGTCTCTGCAATATTTATTTTCACACTGTGCTGGTATACTCAATGTTACCATATGTGCCCTCTGAGAGGACCTCGCAGTGTTGGAGGTACAAAGAAAACACCTGCTCCAGTTGTTCAAATCTCTGAGCTAAATAGGCCTATGCCATCATCTCCCCAGCATGAGACTTTTCCATTTCACTTAGACACCCACAGCCTGTTCTCTGTTGCGTGTGGGTCCAGTGTGATTTTACTGAACCTGATAGGAAAAGCAAAATACAACACCTTTTCCTACCAATCCGGTGCCATTAATCCTGGGCTTTCTGTACAACTCACCCAGAACTGATGGCATTCACTTCTAATTAAACATGTTCAGCAGCTGTGCAAGTCAGAAACCAACATATTAAAAGAGGGAGAAGGAGAGAGCACCTAAGAACAGACTGAGCAAACCAGCTCCCTAGTAGATGTGTGCTGGAGGTCAGAATATTGTTTGGGTAGCATCGCAGAAGCATCAGGTAGAACAAGTGGAGTAATTAAGTGAGATAATCCTCACGCTCTGTTTTTCAGTGGAAACCTTAAAATTCGCAGTAGACCTCGAGGGCTCATTTTCGCACAGCGCAGTGAGCTGTGCAATGAGAGTAATTACCAAATCCCTTTTTTTTTCCTTTTCTCGTTCTTTCTTGAGGAGACCTGGGACCTGTGTTAAAGAGCAAATTTTATGGTACCACACAATGTTGTTTGGATTGTGATGTTTGCACTGATCTGATTTGCCTCTTCATGTTTTATCAGCGATCGGGACAAAGAATAAAATGCAGCTCATGCATTTTGTATGAGCTGTTGTCATTCTCTCACATTATGGAGTCGCATTTTTCACTTCTTTCTGTATATACTTGAAATAAATTCAGGGGAAAATACAGATAGCAGTTTGTGTAGTGATCTGCATTACTTAAGTCACTTTCAGATAAGGCATTGGGCTAAGTTGCAGTTCTGTGTTGAAAGTTGCCTTTCTAAACTGAGCTAACAGGACAATTTTGTTCATAATATAATATATAGTTGGTTCCTGTTGACCCTGTTTGGAAATAAAAACACCAATTCATTTTTTCCTTCAAGTGGGTTCTTTTAATAACAGTAAAAATGTTGCACATAATTATGATACTTGTATTGTCATACCTGCATTGCATATACTCTCTGGGTCATCCAGATACTTATTAGCCCAGTGCTGGCAGCACTATGTCATCTAACATTATTCCCACCAAAATAGAAGAGTCTTTACTCAGGGAGGAGCCATTAGCCATGGCAGCTCCTGGGCCACTTTTAAAAGGGAGGCGACGTGAGGGGGGAGGAAAATCCAGTCAGTTCTAAAAGGCTGGCTTTTTATGGTCTAATGTAGTCTATCAAAAAAGCTCCCTGTGGCATGAAATGGGGAAAACTCAAAGTGATAACAAGGGTAGTGGCACAGGTCAGTCATTGCCTGTGGCAGTTGTGGTAGGTAGCAGAACAGAGAGATGGGAGGTCACTGTGCTTTAAAAACATGAGAGGAAGAAATTGGATGCGTAGGATTGAGTTTAGGATGTGGTTTTGCAGGGACACGGCAGCAGGCTTGTGTAGGGAGGTGTTGAGTGGGAGAAACTAACATGTGAAAAACTCGAACTTTAATGCCAGCATGCTCACTTGGTAAACCATGAGGCCAAGAAGACAGTTGCACATATCATATTCATAGGGCAACAGAATTCAAGTCGTCTTCTTCTCTTACGTGATTTTCCCCGGTGTTGTTTCTGGTTACAGGACTCTACCATACAAAGCACAACTAAACAAACAAATCTGAAAACTGTGTGATACAGATTCACAGTTATGTGCATTTCGAGCTTTAGCTTCTTTTCCAGACACACAATGCTAATAGTTGACTGAGCTCAAATCCATCAATCAAAATGTCAGGCAACCAGTAGTGCTTAAAATAAGACCCAAAATTATAGCACCCAGACAAAGGAAATGGTAAATATGTGTCTTCACATCTCACAGAGTGAGTGTCAGATGAAGAACTCAGTGTTAGCCTTATCCTTTAGCACACATTAATGTGCATTTTCACCAGTTAACACTGTATGGCTGCACAACTCTGATGGAAATGCATTTGAGCTGTTCAAAATCAAATGTCAGATCCTTTATGAAAAACTCTAGTACAGTAAAAGTGAGACTAATAATATTACAGTGTTGTAGTATTGTGTTGATGATCACTCATTTGTTTGTGAATTTTAGCTTTTTTATATTTTATTAATGCCCTGAAACCCATAAAAGCCTGCTCACAGTCGATCCCACTGCTCTGAAAATGGCCTATAAAATGCTTTCTTGAACAGATTGTGAATAACAAACTGTCCCCACTTCCCCGTTGCCCAGTGGCTCATTTTCAATGGAAATGACGAAGGCTGGTGATTAACATGGGAGCCATATTGCATCCTTAATGATTCCTGAGTTTGTGTCTCCTCGAGTTGGCCAGTGCAAGAACAGATGGCCCCACGGGTGGAATCCAGACACGCTCACTGTGCCTGTGACAACTTTGGAAAGTAAGCGTGTGCGTGAGTCAGTTTATGTCTGAACATTTGTGTGTATGTGAATGTGTGTTCACGGTGTGTGTTGCATTTCTTTTCCAACATTTGCTCCTGCAGGCCATTGCTCTAAATAAGAACGTGCTCTTAGTCAGCCAGTTTGGTTACATAAGAATAAGAAAATCCAGTGTGTTGGCATGTTTGAAGAGTTTTTTATGTGTATGCCTGTATGCCTTGCCACTGCCAAAACATTTCTGCGGAGTTTACCTTGGGTCATGGGAGGATGTGTACACTTCCTGTCAGTAGATTTTTTTTTTTCTCCCATCTACATCAAATGCAAGTGAACAGGCACGGGGGTCTCTGTCTATTTCACTTCCTCTACTTGTTTGCTCGCAGTCTGCTAGCCGCTCTCCTGTGTTTGACAGAACTGTGACTGGCAGAAACAGTTACAGGTGTTGTACAACGTGTCATTCTAGCCTGTAGCTCATGCCAGATAAGATGATGACAGAAGCCAAAATGTTGACATCTGAAGACGGCATCTGTTGTCTTCTACACCTATTTTTCAACTCTGTCAAACACATAAGTGCTTACCCAGGCATGTATTCATACCTATACACATTAAGATTTATATGTACTAGTAACCTACCACTCTCCCTGGATAATAAAATGAACCAATCGCCTTGAGATGTCTGTTTTGAGGTTGAGACATCTCCAGTAACCTTACTATAGATAATTATGCAACAGGACAAATGGCTCATGGGGTGGCAAATAAAAAAAACTCACGAAAGTTACGCAGAAGTGTAAGTATGTTTTTATATGTAAACTGAAGCCAAAAAGACACAGTAGTGCATACCTAAGGCATATGGGCAACAGTGTGATAATAAAATAGATGCAAAAGTCAAGAACAGAGACTTCTCAGAGGTGGAGAGAAGGCTAATGTATCACAAAAAGCTGAACTCGGAAGGAAAATGTTGGTAGAATTGAGCAGATACTAACTCATTACCCACAAAGTCAAACTCAGGAAAGTTGTTAAAATATGAAAAATGAAATCTAATATGACCTTGTTTCACTGTTTTTAAACATGACTTTGGTGTTCACATGCAGTACCGTGTAAATGGAATCGTAATATTTTGTAATGTGATCCGAATGGTAATGTGTATGTAAATTCTCACATCTTTGTTTTATTTGAACACTTTTTAAAGAGTCTGTCAAGGTTCTCTCCTTGACTTTTCCTTCTATCATTCAGTTTTCTATCTCTTCTCTCTTCTCTCCCCGGTCCCTGTCTTCAGTCCCTTGTTCCACCCACCTTTCCCTGGATCCAATCCCCGCAGTCCTTGCCAACCTTCCAGTCATCTACCCTGTAAATCCTCTGTCTTTTTTATGTTTGACTTCACTGGCAATAAGCTACTCTGGGACTATGAACCAGCATAAAACTGCTCTTATTTTGTGGTGATGTCAAAGAAAGTGTGATCCAACAGGGGAAAAAGGAAAATAAAGAGAACTGCCTGAGGTGTAGAGTTGCCTGGCAACAACTTCCCACCTTTGTGTGAGTTGGCCTTCATCAGATTGCAGCGAAGACATTTAGAAACACTCCAGCATAAAAGTTGGTTTGCACACACTGGTGAGAGGCAGGGACAAGAGAAAAATAGAGGGAGTAGGTGAAAAGGAACTGCTGAAGAATAATGTGTTACCACATACGATGGCCAACTTTGACAGTTGGGTTCGGGCATACATTGCAGGCAATGGGCGTTGTTGTTTACATCTTTATTTATCTTTATTTTTTCATTAATCTGACTGGATTTAGCATCCTGGCATTTTATTGTGCCCTTTTTAAAGTCTCACAGTTGTGTATAAGGTGGATGCTGCTCCATTTTTTGGACAGCCTGTTGTAGTTTCTTGTTTGGTGTCATGGTACGCCTCCTTGTGCTCAGAGGGCTTGCTGATGCATATGGCCCCTCTGCTCGAAGCTACCAGAGGACGGACTCATCCCCGGGACTTCTGGTTACTGGCTGAGGGACAGTTCCCACTTGGGTCACAGGCCCAACTTGAGACACAATGGAGCTTAAACGTGCCGTGTCCTGTGGAAGATATCCTCTCTGTTTTTAACCCCCAGAGGAGAAGGCCCAATAGTTGGTTACGCCCCCCATGATCTCTTTTAACACTGGGTACACAATATCAGATACAACTGGGTGAAACTTGATTCTCACATTTTCAAAAATTAGTGATCATGCCAATGGGATGCACTACACTGTTAATTCACTTATCTACACATCACAGTACACCACCTCACACACCATTGATCCAATTTTGACAAGACTAATGAAACTGAAAGTGTGCATTTCATGACATCCAGTCATTGACTCAAGGGGGAAACACAAAAAAGTGACACCTTTGGTACCAGAATGTGACTCCATACATTTGGGGGATTACATGTCTGCTGTTTATACATGATCTACATATCCCTAAATAATAAACTGCATTTCGCATGCATGACGTTAATGTTTGGCAGACTAAAAGTATCCTAGCAGTTTATTTGCTGAACCCTTCAGTACATTTAGATGGCACAAAGATACCTGCAATTGCTGGCATGAAGTATTTGTTGCATTCCTCCTGTAATCACGACTCTTTTTTCAGGCTGGTTCCAAAAACACCCACACAAGCAGCTGCAAAAACCAATTATTAATGAAGTGCTTGAAAATATTGGAGAAAAGATTTTGTAGAGATTGCAGAAAACAACCACCTGGATGTGATTGTCACATGAGTAAACAATATTCATGGATAAATGTTTTCCCATAATATCTGAACATGTTAAGAAGGCACAATCATAGATAATACTGATAACCTGCTATTGTAAGAATATCATTAAGTGTGCAGGTTTTATGTAATTAAATTTATTAGCATTATTTAGCATGGAATATTTGATAGTATGGAATAGTATGTCTGCCTGATCATTGTCTTAAATATTTTGTAGACAGAGGCCTTCATTAGGAAGTATATTTTGTGATATATTCTTAATCAGAGCAATGTCACCAATTGTTACATGAACGGTAATTGCTCATTTTTATTTTGTCTGAAAAAAGACTTTAATTGAGCCATATTTCTTTAGATCGAAGCAACACTGTTTTAGATTGTAAACGACTGCTGTGCCAAGTACTGTTGGCAAAGTGTATTTGTCCCTGTCATAAAATCACTAGCTGGTACAGTACCTTACTGCAGTGTCGGCCAACAAGAAATGTGTTTTGTCCATTCATCCAGTTTCAAGTCACGTATCCAGGTCGGGGTCATGGTGGCAACAGATCAAGCTGAGCATGGGCCTAGATGGACTCTTCCACAGTGATGTACCCCATCTCCGTCTGCCATTCTAAGGGCAGCTGGGATGTGTAATCCCTCCGGCTGTGCTACAGGGTCTCTTCTACTTCAGTCATGCCAGGAACACTCTGAAAAGGAAGCCCCTGTGGGTGGGGGCACGAGGTGCTTGAACCACATCAGGCTCCTTTCAGTGTTGAAAAGCAGTGGCTTGACACAAAAGTCCTCCCAGATTGCTCGTCATCTCTATGACAAAAAGTAAGGACTGCTACCCTGTGGAGGAACATCATGTCGACCACTTGCGTCAGTAAGCTAAAATATTGGCCACTAAATCAGTAGTTGCTTTGAAGTTCAGCTTTCTCTACCACCACAGGTTAGTACAATGCCAACATTACTGTTCCTACTGCAAGCAGTGTCAGTAACAGTATTTTCTGCCATTGAGCTCATGAGCGGATTACAAAGCTGGAAACTGCCATCAGCTGCCATCGTGTAACACATTGCAGCCAGTAAAACTGAGATATCGGGTATTTCTGTCAGCTACAACATCTCCCACTTGGTGAGAAGAGCTACAACTGTCGCAACAGACAGCTGGCAAAATGGCTGCCAAGTCACCATCACTAGTGGCTACATATACAATACATATAATACAATATTAACACTTAATACAATCGATTCGGCTAATTTAAAAGAAGCTACACACTGTTTGTATCTTGTCTCAACAGCTACAAATATGTAACACAACAAAAGTAGCTAATGTAGGTATTTAAATGGAGTGAATACAAGGCATCAACCTTCTACGAACAATGTTGTTATTGTTAAATGTAATACAAGTTTTTAAACATTGTTTATCCAGTTTAGGTTTCCTATGAACATACATTGTACACTCTCTGTCAGTACTGCCCTGTTTCACATGTATGCACACATTCACACTGGGCATCCAGTACAATCACTGATTCCACAGTTTCATTTTTTTTAGTAGGCAGATACACAGGGCCAAAAGGGTGGTTAGGTGCCTTGTTCAAGGGCACCTTAGTGGTAGCTGATGAATGGGGGAACGGTGTCATTCATCCACTTTGTGCACCCACATTTTCCCAGCAGTCAAGAAATCAAAGCAGTAGCTTTCTGGTCATAAACTCACCTTTGGCTTTCAAGCTGCTACTACTGATTTACAGTTATTATATTATTTAAAGCCAGCATCTCCAGCTGTACCATTAGAATGATTGTGTTAAGATCATGTTTAGATCTGTGCAGCGTGACTGTAGTGTAGGCCTGAGGATGTATTCGCAAAACATCCCAAGGCTAAGTAGCTCCCAACTGGCTGAGCTTGGAGAAACTCCTAAAAATAGGGGTGTGTCAGTTCTAACTTTAAAAACTGCAAAGTTTTTGGTCAGAGAGTAATTCACAAAGCACTTTAGCGCTAAAACTAGCTCCAGTCTGGGAGAACTTTGAGTCACTAAGACTTGCTGACAATCGGTCAGTTGCTGCAGGTAATGCACCTCGTGACATCGATGTTTTGTAAAAGTGGTGATGATAATGAGCTTTTAAATGCATGTTTTGATGGTGGTGAATTAATAAGGATCCACTCACCTCACCAACATATTTAAACAATCCAATAACACCAGAGATGATTGTTTGGACAACTCTGCAGTACTTGGACACAGGAAAGATTCTGTTTGCAGCGCTGATGAACTTGAAATATCTCAGCCTGTCAGTTATTCATTAAACCAAAAATGTCCTTTTCAGACCCAAATTTGTCAAACAGTTTATTACGTGTACAATAACACAAACTAATTTAATAAATAAACATTGTTTCAAGGCCATCACTGAATTAGCTGGTAAAATTGCTGCTATATGTACAATTACCTCATCAAATCTACTGTATCCATCTATCTGTCTGTCTCTCTGTCTCCAATTCAATTTGTGTTTGCCGTTTTGTGTATTGATATTTTGTTTCACTGACACAGACCGGTCACTTGTCAACCAGTCACTGTAGACCTACTGAGTAAGTTCATTCAAAAAACATGATGTCATCCATAGCAACAGGGTCAACCCCGTCCCTTCTCTTATTGTGCCTTCGTAAAGTATTTTGTGAAAAGGTCTTTAAGGGGAAACGTTTAGCACCATTTAGGTGGACTCCTAGTGTTAAGATAAAATCCCTTGTGAATACGGCCCATGATGGTACTGATCATGGCAGGTATTGCGATGAGATTGAAATTTAATTAACCTAAGGCTCAAAATGGAAGTTAGTAGGGAACCAATAAAAGCACCAATTAACATGTTTAAGTAACTAGGCTTACTTGGGTAAATTATTTGGAGAGATGAATATTCTTATTTTGGACTTTTTGTTTCCTATTGAGGGAGTAGATTAGGCGAGCTCCCCAGGCAATTATGTGACATCAATAACATTGCAAAAGTGAACAGCACTGTTCCTCTCCCAACTTTTGTTAGGCTTTTGGACAAAAGAGTTGAAAAGTTTATGGATGGCCTGGAGAATTTGGCATGCCTCCTCATAGATTACATAAAACTGGATTGCAGAATGTCAGTTTCCAAGGCAACTGTATTTTTGTGTCTTTGCTCTCATTCTCATCTGTCAGTTCTCTCAGTACACTTGGCAGTTTTTTTGTCAATTGAGGGCCCTGTGTGTTTGTAAGCTTTAGTAATGGTTGGCTAAGTGTCAAATGGAAAACGTGTTTAACAAAGGCTGTGACTGCGCAGGAAGACATGAAAAAAGCGGAAATGAGTTCTCTGTGTGTAGATTGATGCACAGAAAAGGGTAGAGAGAAGGAGAGAGGAGGAGAAAAATATTTTCCTTCCTATTATATACTCCTCTGTGTGTATGTGTGTGTGTGTGTGTG
>NTHP01000011.1:2051508-2065071 GCA_003416845.1 Oplegnathus fasciatus | reverse complement strand
TGTGTGTGTGTGTTAGCTTGTGTGTGCATGCATGCACTATCATGTGTGGTGTTGCCTCATCTCTGCGTGAATGCTCTTTGTAGCATTCCCTCCCCCGGCCGAGCTTAGGCTTTTTCACAATTCATGCCGGGGCTAACACGAGGGCACACTTTGACTGCAGATAAATCAGGAGGTGAAAGAGGGAGAAAAGCAACAAAAGAGGGATGAAGAGAATCTGTGAGAAATGCGCATTGACAGAGAAGAGAAGTGGAGCTTGGCAAAACAAAGAGACGCTGCTGATAGCTTTTGATATCTCTGTCAGGGTCTAACAAAAACACCCTTGAAATATTTACGGGGAGACTTCAGCGCAGATGAGAAGAACAAGCTCTCTGCCCGATAGCTCGCCTAGAGAGCTGAAATCGTTGAGGTTTCAGACAGTGGTTAGTACGACTGCTTTTTAGTTTCACATCATTACCCGGACAGTTTAATGTCAATACCTAAAAAACTACAGTATAAGTCTTCCAAGAATAACAGGCTGAACAAGAAATGTTTTATGTAGGAACATACCTTTCATTTTAGCTTATGGGCCTTCTTACATGGCCTGTTTGCAGTGGCATCAAAATGTCATTGAAATGGAAATTGCAGTGAAGTGCACAGCGGCTGTGCATCTAAATGGTTTCTACTGTACAAGTAGAGTATACAGTAGCATTTTGCCATGGCAACCTCAGTCTGGAGAGCAACAGAAATCCACTACTGGACATCTTCATCTCACAAAGCCTCCACAGCATGTTGCCTGGTTTGTTATGGCAACATTTGGTTTTGGCTCCTCCTGTTGTGCTGTTCTCAAGTGAAATTTTGTTTCCATTTAAGAAGGTAATTTTAGTCCAATGCCCAGGAGGTTTTATCTCCAAAGCGGCTCTGAAGTCCACAGAGTTTGCTCAATCTTAACTTGATGGTGTGGCGGATGTTCTGTGGATATTTCAGCCATATGGATAATGTTGTGAACATCCTGTCAGCCTCACCTTAAGGCGATCCGTTGAATTGATGCATCGGAGCTGTGCAGGAAGCTGGAGTAAGATAAAGTCATTGTTTTGTTCCTTGAACCACCTGGGAAAGATGTGGAAAAGAGGTGCAGTTTCCTGCTGGTCGTAGCAATTTGAAAAAGAATAGTCTTATCCCGTGAAAGGATCATCTGGTTTGTAACAATATTAACTTTACTGTGGCTCTGAAATTATGCTGTGCTTTTGACACCAGGACCGTTCTGGCCTCTCCCTTGGCATGTTTCAAAATAAATCTACATATTTGAGGTAAAAACATTTTTCCAGACTGTAGGCATTCAATTTTAATAATTACGCACCCACTGTAGATTCCTAACTGTTGTGCTGACATGTTATTTACATACCGGCAACCTTCACTGAACTTATCTTCAACAGCTCTATTTAGTATACTTTGCCCTGTTTCATAAATGAGACATTTTCACCCATAAGACTGCAACAGACTGGATGTGTTCAGTTGTTTTGCATGTTTTTTGGGAAACTGTAATATGTTTAAAGTCTCAAAGTGCATGAACTTGCATGTAAAAAGTAGTTTAAATTATGCCGCGTGATGACTGTAATGTTTTGTTTAACAGTAACGGAGGAATAGTAGGTTGCTGTCTGCATAAACTCAGATTTCTAAACTATAATAAAGTAGATTTATCAAGGTCATGGACTACAAGTTGGAGAATAAATAGAATCAGAGTTGTAACCACTTTCCTACTGCTGCATCACTTACGCGGCATATCTCAGTTACTCGGTTACCACAGAATGACAGTAGGCCAGCTCTCGGGCACAGGAAGGAATCATATTCGTAGATTCACACAATAGTTCCATTATCCCACTTGGCTGCCTCTTAACCTAAATCTATACACACACATTCCCACCACCCCCTGTAGCTGGAAGCTTCTCTGTTGTTGTTGAGCTGTGCAAGTAGGAAATGAGGTTGCTAAATAAAGGCCAGTGTTAGGGATTGCATGGGTCCAAGACAGAGACAAAATCAGATGTTGCAGACACGAAGAGAGCGCTCTACAATAAGATGGCAAGCCTGAGAAATAAAAAGTGATCTATAGAATTAAAAGTGGCACAACATTATAACGAAAAAGTGTTGTTTTTAAAACAAAAAGGAAAGTATACAAGAAGGAAAGTATATAATGTAGGCTTGAAAAATGATAAAATTGTATACTGTGTTGGAAATGAACTACCTTAATTTTGCACACAATGCTCACAAGAAATCTTTTGTTCCTTGGTTCCTTTCAAAACTTAACAAAGACACCATCTCTTTGAGACTCTTTTGAGACTCCACTCTTTTGAGATTGTAAAATTCAAAAATGAACACGTCAAACTAAAATAATAGTCTTTCAAAACCTAGTTCAGAAACTAATATTTAAGATGTTCACAGACAGTTTAACAGTTCAGTTTTCTGTGTGGATAGTGGGCCAAAATGACTACGAATGACTTATAAGATGCCGATATGTACATGTAACCTCAGTTAAATGTGGGATCCATCTGTGGTTTGTTGACATGTTGTTTGTCTTCTCCTCTGTCTGCCTGTAAAAGCTTTCAAATATAGAAATACATTATATAAAGAAATGTCACATACTGCCACTCAAACCATAAACAAACAACAGAAAGCACCATACTGTAACTACAGACTGCAGTTAATACCCATCCATTCTCAAAAGGCCTTTTCACTCATTCCAGGTGATCCCAAACCAACCTACCTGATTAAATCAAATTTTAAATAATAAAACAACCATGTTGCACATATGTCCGAACACCTGCTTGAGATTTTTACTCCGGTTCGGCAAGACAGCTTGCATGTAAACTAATCAATAATTTATCAGCTTCCCGAAATGAAAAGACCCGCATACAGTATTCGTGCACCCATTCCGGCTCTCGCTCCAACATGAGAACTGATGAAAGATTGATCAAAGGGAACATGTGTGTGGGCCTGTTATGCACGGTGTGGTTACTGTACTGTGTATAAAAGCACATGTACATAGCTGAGATGATGGGATATTCATACACAAGGAGAGAGACTGTTCTTCTTCTTTGGTAAAACTCAAGTTATATTAGCAATAGACATTTGTTTAAAGAAAGGAAACACATAACTTTGTCGAGGTTATTAAAATATGAACTGGCTCCACTTGAACAGCTCTGTCCAAGGAGATTTTTACATTTTTATGCTTTTGTCACCCCACAGTGTGCATACGCTCCACTGGACTTATGCTCTCTCTTGTGCTGTCTTTGCTATGCTTGTGTAACCCCACAGTGCTCTACTGTCTCTCACTTGATTGTTATAAAACTTGCGTTACTATTCACAGCTGAATGTGTTTTTACTTTATAAGGTACACTGACAAGGTGATGTGCCAGGGCCCCAAACCTGATCTTTAATATTTTGCTGTATATTGCGCATTGCAGAGCTCAGTTATTATTTATCACATACAGTATACTGTATACAGATGCTCTCTGGCCTACTTGTGTCAGCGTTGAAGTGAGGGAGCTGAGCTTCTGCAGTGTTGGAAGTTCAAGTTTGTCTCACAGCCTCAGATGCATGTCATCCCACATCTCTGTCTCCTGTATGTCTCTCTTCACTTTCCTCTGCTTAGTAAGATGAAAAAATGAAGGAAAGAGTGAATAGGTCAATCTTGAGAGGTGTCTTCGCTGAGGACCTGCAGTGGATTTTGCTGATGGAAGGCTGTTTTTGTTGCGGTGGGGAGAAAAGAGGAGATTCCTGCATAATGCATCAAAGCCTGTGTGAATGTTCGAGGAAATCTAAAATATTCACCCGTTTTTATCCTGGAAAATAAACATGGTGTATGCATGTCTCAAATATATATCGGATGATCTATATGGATGCAGCTGCTCATTTGCAAACATCATGGTCACTTACAAATAATCGACATATTTTTCAAGCTGACCATTTTAACCCAACTGCAGCGGCAGAGCAATATTCTATTACGAGGAGCTTTCGCCTGTCCAGAATATCCCAGCTGCTCGGGTTAGATTGCACAAAACACCTGAGGGCATGTGTGCACTCTGGTTTCCTTTTTCGGACTTTCTTGAGATTTGAACTGCCTCCTTGTTGTGAGGATCAGATTGGCCAGGTTTCCTAACTTAGAGGCTAACACGCAGTCATTATTACGTTGCCCACCGTTAAACAAGACATCCTTATCGGTGTGAGTAAAGCTCACTTCAAGGCAAGCAATTAACCTGTTAGGAAATGCCTCTCATTCTCACTTTTTCTTCTTCTCCTCTTCCTTTCACCTCCTCGTTCAGCCTCTATTAACAGTTCACAGAGGTTTTGGTGTTGTAAGTATTTCTAATTGTCTCCTGGGAAGCCGGGTAATGTTTTAATCTGTTTCCAGCAGTACAGCATGACATAGCTGTGCTATATGTGCATATGGGTAAAGCCTTTGTGAAGGTAATAAATTGTATCCAGCTCCGCCATAGTTCGATTCCTCGTTGTCAGGTGCTTTGAGCCCATTGGCTGAACGCTGATTTATTTGGCAGCCCAAGGATTCTTTTTCTCCCATATTTATCTCCAAGCACAGGGAAGAGTATGGGAAATTTAATTTTTCATTATTCATTAAGACACATTTAATCCCTGTTTGAAAGGATGGGTTTAGCTGCATTTGAATGGCAAATGAAGCAGGACTGGAACTGCAAAATTTTGATTAGCCCAAGAATTCAATTTCCACATATTAGGTAACATCATTTATCACCCATGCCTCAAACATTAGTTACAGTAGGTTTTCAATATAAAAGTGTATGGTATGTTCAGTATCCAGTCAGCTAAAACAACATCAGTGAAGATGAAGAGGGTTCACGTGGGTAGTACATTTTGTTGGCGAACGAGGAAGTCTTTTTTTTCAGCAGATTGTGTGAGGTGGGCAGTTTGACAGGATTGTGAAGAGCTGGGAGACCTCTGAGAACATATAGACCTCCCCTTTCTTCTTCTAGACCTCCCCTTTCCTCCTCTCTGTCCTTGATGGATGGACCCTCTTTTTGACAATGTACTGTCAGGTGCTGTCAGATAAAACAACCTACTCTCTATCTCTCTGTCGCCAGTGACCAAGTTACCAGTTCTAGGCAACATATCCACATGAGACCTGAGAATTATGTTGAATAATTTGCATGTTACTTTAAATCACGAGGCTGCTACGCTTAAATTACATCATTGTGGCCACGACAACAGAACTATTCTGTCATGAAAACATGTAACACATATTTTGTAATCATCTATTTGTGTTACATTCATGGAGAGATTATGTATCTTCTGATAATAGTTGGAATTTATTTGTTAACATTCGAAGAGTTTTGGTGCGCATATGCATTGATATTTCAGACTGTTCATATCCACCTCCTAAACAAAAAGGTTCCACTTCACTATCAGTCTCTGATGCACTAATGCAAATTCCAGCTGCCTCTGGTTTAAGTTGGTTTGATTGTAAAAGCCACCAACTATTCTCTCTGATAAATCCAAAGTGACTTTTTGTCAAGCATAATATATACAACCTTTTTTCCTAACCTGAATTTCCTGCTTGGTGTTACATTCATATAACCAGCTATGGCACAGACTCCATACCCTTTATCTCTTCTGCTGCTGACCTTTCTAACCATCTGGCCCCTGCTAGTGTAAACATTTTTCTCCCTGCCTGTCTGTTGTGCAACTGCATGCTAACATACACATGTACAGTACGCTCGAATATACACATTTAAAAAGGCCAGATGCCTTGCAGCAATGGAAATGTTTCGAGGTAAATGTCAGCTGGCAGTGGGAAGCAAAAACCTAAAAAAGGAAAATTCATATTGCCTTCATAGAGTACATTTGTTCATGTTCCCCTCTGTTGCCTCTGCTTCAGGCTATTCTTTAGGTTTCGAACTCATTCAGAACAAAACAAACAGGCAGACATGTCCCCTCATCCCACGTCTGAAAACTACAAGTGCAGCTGCTCACTGTGTGTCTCTGCAGCAACAAGACAGTTTTGAGCTAAATGAAAAGATGGTTGAATATCACTCCTTCTATCATGTTGGTATGTTTTGGTTAAAAAAGGCTGAATATCTCAGATCTTTTAGAATCATGAGACAGCTTCTCTTGCTTCACCGCTGTGTCAAATCAGATCAAAGGTGGCAAAATAATAAATGCACCTTGAAATCCAGGACGCAGTTATTGTCAGCATAATGTGTCATATTATGTAACTGTGGCTGCGTGTGTGGTGACGTGTGTGTTTGCATTGTTATTCAGCTGACTGAGTTATACATTGTTGTTAGAGCATTAGCAACATTAACAACAGCGATTTTGGTCACTGTTTTTTTAACAAATCCAGGTATATCACAGGGCGGATATTTGGTCAGATTACATTTTCTTTGACTAAAGTTGCTGTGGTCATTTAAGACTCAGGGCATGACTTTATTTTTTCCTCACCTAAGCTGTATTTATTTTCTACCTCATGAGGCCCAAACTGTTGATATTGCTGGTGCTTTGATTACTTTAGAGCCGAAATGCTCTGCTAGCCGCCTGGGTCTTATCAAATCTGGCTTTAAGCTCTTTAGATGATACAGACTGAGGCTGCATTTAAATCCCCTGCAGTGCATTCACTGTAAAATTGCCAGAATCTGCATCAGCAACATTAGAGCTGAGGAGAGGCCAGGGCAAAATAGACAAATGTTTTATCACTGGGCAACAAATGAGGGTCCGATATGGCGGTGAGTACGAGAGCATATGAGTAGTATTCACTAGTAGCATTAACTTCACAGATTTCTAGTATAAATGCTCGATCAGAGAACACAATCACACAAAGTTTTAACGTGTAGAATAGAATATATTTAGAGGAGTAGCACAGCACATGTTCAGTCTCATCCAAACACACTCTTTAAGGTTGCTAGCCTGACACTCACAGATGTGACCTTCACCCCTCTCACATCTAATTGGTACATTCCTAATCCCACTGTACAGCTTTCTACTGTGAACGGTCGGGCTGCTAGCTGACACCTCTGATTTGCTGCTAGGCCCAGTCGTGACCCATCCGCTCTCTCTATTCGTGTGTGTGTGTGTGTTTCTGCACACATTTCAGTCTGTCTAAGCAATTTACGTCTTTGTATCCATCTGTTCTTCTTGTGTGACTCACCGACAGACAGTAAACCAGGTAAATAACAGTGGAAGCTTATTGTTTTGACATATTAGTTTAATGTGGTCATACGAGGAATCGGTCAAAAAGAATTAATCAGATCTCTCAGGGCTGTGTAATGGGCTATTACATCTTGTATGAGTTCTCTGAGGCTGTATGGTATCTTTTAATGTATAATAAGTCATAATTTGTAATGAAAAATGCTCTATCCTCCCGTGGTGTTCAGACTGTGAATGACTTAGCAGGAAGAAGCCCTCCTACTGAGCTTTGCCTTACATGTTGGTGTGCAGTTGCCTGGTTACATGTGCAGTTTAATGTGTGTTTTCACTCCCACTCAAATTAGATGGCGGTTACTGACAGAGAAGGAGAGAGAACCCTTGAAGTATGCAGTCGTGAATCATGTGGACCAAGCAAATATTTAACAAGCTCCTGACTGTTACTTTTTTCCCTCCCATCTTTATCTTCAAAACACAGCTTAAAGCATGAAGAATGTTCGTGTTTGAACTCACTCGCTGTTTCTAACATAACTCGCGATTCCAGACAGATCTGTGACTCAATGATATTTTATAATCCGTCATATAGATCCGCAGAAGTCACAGTGACTCTAAAATTCATGTTGCCGCAGCACTCTCAGTGTATTGTATTCATTTCCTCTCACTGAGGCCCCTCATTAGATACCCATCATTGACTGCCGCATCACTGCAAATACTCATTTGATTACAAACCAATGAAAACTAGTGTCTGCATGTTTGCCAGCTGTGAATGCTTGGCACATAAAGCAACAGTTGTGTTTGTACACCACTGCACTGCCACATTAGTTTAATTCACTGTAAATGTTTGAAACGTTTGTCCTGGAGACTTGTGTTTTAGTATGGGGATGGAGACAACTAGAAATAAGACTGACCAGATGTATTGTAATTATTTTATGTTTTGTGGTTAATTTTCCAGAACACTCACAGCTAATAAACACGCACTCTAAGATGTTACAAGTGTACTGTACGTAGCTGATCCTTGTTGCAAATACTGATGTCTCTATATACAGTTCCACTGGCACATTTTTCATTCAAAGTCACGTTTACTGTGTGCACAGACTAACACTTATATATATATAGCTTTAATTTTTAAAATATCACAATGCTGAATCTGAAGGTAACTTCAGAGGTAAGGTTTCTTCTGATGACAAAGGTGGGCAAAACAAATAAATAAAACCCACAAAGAAATCAATGCCCTCTGTTGTTGTGAGGTCAAGGAAACATGAAGGGAACACAAACTGTGTGGTAAACTCTGTTCCACACCCACAATGCATGGAGTACACAGTGTAGCCCACTCAGCAACGCAGCCCTCTACTGTATCTTAAATGCTGCAGCCTTGAACACAACTATTTCAAAAGCAACAGCGATATGTACACAGTAAGTACAAATGTTGATGTGTCACAACAGCCCCACATATTCTAAATCCACCAGTTTTCCCTGAGTTGTTATAGGATGGTCCACACACCTAACAGCCATATTCCTCTGTCTTCTCTTGGTCTTTAGGGGCCTTCACTTACCAGAAGTGGCTCATTTAATTCACACGTGGTTTCAGCCTGAATCTGACTTTTACAAGAAAGTTCACGTAGGTTTCTTGTTTCCTTGTAAATTACAACAAAGTAAAGCCAACAGCTAGTGTGGAACATTTCGATTGTTTTTTTTGTTTTTTTAATATTGCAGAAAGCCACTGAATACGTTTTGTTCTTGAAAATGTCACCCTATTCAACAAAGAGAGAAATAATTGTAGCTGCAGTTTCAGCCTCGGATCCCCAAGGCAAGAGTTCTTAAGAAAACAAACTTATAAAGTATAACAACATCGCTGAAATGCTGGAAGGCTGTCGGAGGCTTAAAATTAGATTTAAAATGTGCTAGCGATGATTTTTATCTTTCTTGAGCTAAATATTCATTCAGATGACGCCATGTTTTTAAAAAAATATAAACAGCACAAAAGGCCTAACACTCGTTCGTGAGTGATTGTGTGAGTGCGTGAACTCAGCAGCTGATGTTTTGCAGCTTGAAAAGACTGGACAGAAACCTCATGAAGCTGCCACTCCTGCGGTCCAACAGACAGAGTGACAACAGACAGGTGTTATCGACAGGAGAGAAGAGATAGACCACGAAACGAGAACAGTAGAGACTGCTGTGTGTATGTGGTGGACGTTTGAGCTGTGAATGTGTATTGTATCTGGTGTGTGTGTGTGTGTGTGTGTGTGTGTTGGTGAGCCACAGAGTGTATGAGGATGATCGGTTTGAAGATGAGTGTGAAGTCATTGTAAGGCCAGCCGAGTGTGTGTGCAAGCCATTAAAAGTCATTACAAGATAGCACTCGGGTATACAGATAAATGGCTGGATTGTTCATTCTGGAGAATACACTGCACACTTACCACAATAATGACTCACTCCTTCTCTGTTTTTGTGTGTAATGTGCCTCGTCACCTGCGCATGCTTAAGTATAGTTTCATTTGCGCACACAGAGAGTTCATCCAGTCCCTCTTGAACACACAGTTTCTTCATCATGCATATTTTGTCACTTGACATGCAAGTAATTTTGATGTGTGTGTGTGTGTGTGTGCATGACAGGGAGAAAGAAGTGATCATGTGTGTGTTATTTACAGCACGGGGGCTGCCTTTGGGCGGAAACCTGAGCACTTGAGAGATATAGCGAGGCGGACAGAATCTAAAAATACCACGACTGAGTGAGCAGGGCTTAAGAAGAAGAAGCAGTGGCTGTCTCCACTGTCAAGCCTGTGTCTTGGTCTTCAGGCTGCGCGCTGCTGTCTCAGAATGAAATATTGGGCCTTTATAAGCAAATGGAAACAAATCCATCTGAGACCAGACAGCTAATTTAAAGTGACGGGTAGAACAAGGGGGATTTTACATCAAGATATTGAACGTTTGATCTGTTTGGTGAGCCAGTGTGATGTAAAGTGTATGAAACGGCTATAATGAGATCGTGGATGGATTGTTTGAGCGTTAATCAAAATAGAAGAAAAAAAAAAGGTAATTTGAGCCACACACTTTTGTTGCGTTTTTTTTAAACAAAATGCTGTGCCTCAGAGTGGATTCAAGACAACACAGACCTTGACATTACATAAGTGTACTGCCTTTCACGGTCTTTAAAATTTTGTGACCTCTTCAGCCTTGACTTCAAGGTCCCTTTCCTCTTGTCATCTCTTTCTCCGAGAATGACACGTGGGTGAAAACATTCCTCCCCCTTCACATCCTGCATCTCACCGCTCATCCCGCTTCCTGTCTCTCTGTGTACCCCTCTGTCTTTCTCTCCCACGTACACAAACAGCCTCAGAGGACCATTACATGTCTAATACTGTCTGCGCACAAACACTGGCTCTAGTCCCAGGCCTGTGGCAGGCATTAAAGGCAAACTGGGCAGCAGGTCCACTGACACTTTCATCCGTCCGTCCGTCCGTCCGCTCATTGTCCACCGAGGCTTCAAACATAACCTCTCCGTTGGCACAGCCTATGGCGGCCCCCTGATATGTGAAGTGCACTACAAAGTGTAAATGACTGCAGACTGGCTCAGCAGGGACTTATATTGGCTGTTGATGACTCATAAAAAGATATATTTCCACTTGAAAAAGGGGGCTGTTAGTGTTACTTGTTATTTACGGTCACTTAAATGGAGTCTGTCAGTGCTCTAACTCGATACTTTTTATACCTTCTAAACAAAATTCTGAAAGAGCTCTAATTAACATCAGTGCTTCAAACCTCCTTTTGAAAAAGAGTCTTGAACGTCCTCGATGAAATAAAATTAGTTTCCTTTTGCAAGTGAGCTCAAATTAGCATCGCCTGTACAAAAGAGATGTGGTGACCAAGCTGGTATGACAAACACTCAACTCTAAGATTTGCATTTTTGCTATGTGGGCCAAGCTGTGAGAAAATTACACTATTTAGTCAAATCTAAAGCTTGAGTTGAATCCTAAAGACTTGAATTGGCCCTTGGTGGCATGTTTCCTCTCTACTTTTCAGCTGCACTTCTTTGCTACTTCTCTCACTCTACAATGGCTGCAAATAAAGGGCAAAGCTAGTGATTTCTGCGCTTCTATATATGGACACACATTTACATGCCACATTAAAAAAAAGAACATTCACAGTTCTGCTTCAGTCACAGACACAAACTCTCACACAAAAAGAATACGGACTGCATGTTAATGTGTAAATAGGGAAGTTCCTCAGCAGGTAAATGGTTCTGCTTGTTTATTATCTGTACATGAAATAGGTATATAAAAAGATGCACACATAGGTGCATGATCACCCACACATCCACGTAAGCGAGCAACCACACACGTGCAGGCTGTCACACACACCCTAACATACCAGCCTTTTTCCTGTGGGTTCTGCTTCCTGCCTTTGTAGAGCACATACCAGACGTTTCTCTATCGCTGAAAACAGATACGAGTGTAATTACATTAAAAGTCTCATTTCGTATCGATCCATCTGCACAAATAGCCATCTGAACAAGCAGAACAAGATTATTTAATGTAATTTATGTTCCTTTTTATTTCCCCTGAGTTTCGGGTCACACGGCAGAGAGGTGAGAAGGAGAGCAGGCAACACTTTTTGAGTACACAGTGTATTCTGTTGCCCACTGAGCTTCCGAGCAAGAGAAACAGCCTGCGAGGGGACAGTATCACTGTTTTTGGCCTGCGTGATGAATGCAGGAACAGACGCACCAAGTAACACAGCAAGTACAAACGCAGGTAGTACACCAGAATTTTCAGCTCATGTGTTTCATTTGAAAGATTTTCAGTTGAAAATATTCTGTTTTCAGTATTACAGGAAATTCTTTGAGACTTTGTGACCCTCATTCACGCGTTGATTGTGTCTTTTTCTCATGAAGGGAAATTCCTCTTTGTGTTCATTTCAGAAGAGGTGGTTCAATTTTAGATTGTAGCAGCTATTCTTCACAAAAACACATTTGTCTTTGTAATTGAATAAAATGATGTAATTTCATTGGACATCATCTGCTGTGACTAACATAATGCAATTGCCTTAGCTCCTATGAATCATCACCAGATGTGTATGTCTGTGTGACCGCGCATTCACCACCGTACATATGAATCATGTCGCACAAGTGTGTAATAGACTGTTTCGTGAGGCCGTGTGAGCATTCACATGAATCTGGAGGTATGTGTGTATAACTGTATAAAACAGCATGTGCAGCACAGCCTTGTAAGGATGGAATTCGTCGGACTTGCGCTCTTACAATAAAGTCATCAGCACAAACTTAATCCTGCGGGCTAAATATGAGCGAGAGCTAAAAATAGTCCCCATAGCTACAGTAACGCGCGTAGCAGGATATGGTTGTCTGGTAGATGGTGATGAAGAAAAGACCAGGAGAAGGAAGGGGGAGGAAGGAGAGATCAGGAAGAAAAGACGTAGCATAAGAAGAGAAATTTATACGACAGGTGGTTTTATGTTCTAAAGAAGCCTGGAGAGATAAAAAAAAAAAGCTCATCATTGAATTTGGAAAATTACATTCATCTGAGTGTTTGAGGGGAATACTGACATGAACTGTCACTGTTTATGCTTAATGTCTTGCTCAAGGTTAAGAAGCTTTTTTGGTTTTATAATAATGTGGCTGATCTGATTTGATTTTTTTTTTTTTAAGATTTGAATCATTTGGCAAGCATGTGACTTTTTTGGTAGCTCTTAAAACTGTTTTTTTCTGTAGATTTGATGGAGAATGGAAGGACAGGTTTAGACACTGAGACTGACAGACAAACAGATGGGCACACACACTCAGTAGGTACATAGATGGTCTAAATAAATAGACAGCTCAGGCTAATAATGGATTGAGAATTTGATTAGAGACAGAGAGATAAAAGGACATGATCTAGCTCCATCATTAATGCTGTCTGTCCGTAAACCCTAAATATAGCTAAACGCACTGCCCTCTTTCTCCCTCGCTCCCTCTCCATCCTCTGTTTCTAACCCCACACAATGCTCGACAATCTGAACAAAGCTTCCCTGAGGCCCCTAATCTAATAGAGCAGTCTCTACAAGACATCCACACACACACACACACACACCAGCCAACAGAGAGGGTAGGACAGAGTCAGGAGGGAAAAATGAGGGAGTGATGGAGAAAAAAAGAGGGGTAGTCAGATAAAGGAGATAAATTGGACACCGAGTGAGGAATGACACACAGAGAGAGCTTTTCTTTTCCAAGTCTCCGAGGGCTGCTGGTGTGATGTTTATCATGAGGGAGCTCTGGTGGGACCCCATTGTTCCCTTTTTTGTGTGTATGAGTGTGTCCATCTGCTGCAAGCCCCTTTAGCACCCAGACTATTTTATCAGGACTCTGGTCTGTGTGAGGGTGCCCGCTCTGATCCTGCAGTGGAGTTAACACTCCTGAGGCGTGTATTG
>NTHP01000011.1:2033282-2044636 GCA_003416845.1 Oplegnathus fasciatus | reverse complement strand
TAAAGTCTGAAGTTACTTAAGTGACTCCTCTTTCTCCCAGGTCCAGATGTCGAGTCCTTCACCACAGAGATCAGTCTCCAGGTTCCCACCCAGGCTGAGCTACGCCACAAGCTTTCTTCCCTTTCATCCACCTGCACCGACTCAGCCAGCCAGGACACAGAGGCCGGGGAGGAGGATGAAGACGAGGAGGAGGAGGAGACTGAGCAAGCAGGAGGTGTCGGAGGATCGGGAGGAGGAGGAGGAGGAGGAGGAGGAAGGAGGAGAAGGCCCCCCGTGGTGGTGACGCTGGATGAAGAGGAGGTGCACCCCGATACAGCGCTGGTGGACGTGGTGGACCAAGGGGACCAGACCAGCAAAGACTGTGAGGAGAGCAGGCCGAAGGTTTGAGGAGGGATGGACTGGATTTAAACGCAAACACACAAACACGCTGAGCCGCGAAATCAAACTCGGATATACTATAACAACATTCGCTTCCTTCTCAAATTCCTTTCATACTGAAGAAAAACATGAAAGAAAATACATCGAGGTTGCACTAACTGCCACATGACCTTGCCTTAAAAGACCACTGATGTGAGTGTTCAATTCTAATTGAATCCTGTAAAATAGGTTTTGAGTTCCCTTTAGCATAATAGCATTGAATGGCTTAACATGCACATAAATAGTTTGACGTCATTCAGAGTAGCTCTAATATTCTGTTTCTGTGTTTGTGCGTGTTGAGACCAGGAGAGGCCTGTAAGTGACGGGAACGTAGAGTAGTATAGACTAAAATCATCCATGGGTCTCTTTGCAGTTCTTTTTTTTCATGCTAACACTTAAGCATTCACAGACTGCAGCTGTTGAGCATTGATATACGTGTTGGAGACTGATGAAACTTTTCCACAATATTAATATATGATGGTTTTGTACCAAATACTTGCCAAAAAGTAGAAGGCGTTCACCAGCTCTCACAGGTTTATGACATTTTATTGTCTGCAGGCCACATAAGCGAAATAAGCTTTTAATCATTAAAAGTAAGTCTTCTTTGGACTGTGTGTTGTCACCCAAATTATTGAAAAAATCCTCTCTTACCTCTGGTGGTATCTTGCCATGCAGATAGTTTTGGTTTTATTTGCCCAGGTTTTGACACATCCATCATCAGAGATTTCTGCTGCTACCCCAATGCAATGGAGGTGAAAGGAATATGGTTTTTAATGCTTAAAGCGTTGAAACATGATATTTAAAAACTTAAATAGCAACTTGTCTTCTTAAAACCTTGGCTAATAAAGCCTAGCATGACTAGATTCTTTTTCATAATTTGAGTGAACTGACCCTCTAATAGAATAAATGCTAAATAACGAGCACAGAGCACTTGACAAATGATCTGCAGGAGGCACATGGATGAATTTTTCAGTTCAGTTAAGTTTATGGATAAGCTGAACCCCGAAAGCTTGTTGCATTTCTTTAACTAGTTTATGAGCTAGATTCTGCAATATTTTAAATGTAAACTACCGATCAGATAATACTTTTGTGCCACTGGCTTTGCTAAACACGGCGTAATAACTGGCAGTCACCTGGCAGTGGGTTATATACCACATACTTCTGTATAGCTGACAGACTGGTGGAGTTCAGGTACCTGGATATCAATTATTTAACACACACACACACATACACACACACAGGAGAGTTACCCATTGCCATTCCTATGACCAATAATATTTGGGTGAACTTCTCCTTTTGAGCGAGGACCAAATCCCTGTTTGGACTGTGTGCTATGCACTGGACAGCACGCAGAAGGTTTAACTGTATCCACATTTTTTTTGTACAGAGATGTTGACATTTGTGCGATGTGACAGCATTACTCCTTCCTTTCTTTTCCCCTGCCTACAATTTCTGACTTGTTGGTAATAAATGTTTCTCCCCCCGCATTGTTTAATTTTCATCTCAGCATTTCAGGAACAATTTAAAGAATGAAATGTGAGCAGGATTTCAGGTTTGAGCGTGTTAACAGTCCCTGTGCGCTCACTCTTGATTTACAGTCCTGCCTGAGCTCTTTACAAATGGAAAGCTGACACAGTGAGGGGATGGATAGATGGATAGAGTGTGGAAAGGGCTTTGAAATACAGGGGTTTTCTTTTGGGGGAGAATATTTTACCATGTATATATAACAGTTAAATGTTTTTTAACTGCAAAATAAGGAAAAGCAATACTAGTGTTATGCTGAGAGTAAATGGCATTTGAAGGCTGAGTGTGGGTGTGTTGGTTAATTGTGAATAGTAAATAGCTGGTGTCGATGCGTGACAGTCACTCCAGTGCACTTTAATTAAGGTTATGAAGAACTACAGGGTCCTCCAACAGTTTGCATGTACGATGTGTAGTGTGTGAATAGAGTGATAAGCTCTGTGTTAAATGAATATAAGAGCACTTCTATTATATCCCACACCTGCTGCTGCTTACTATGGAACTTGATAATGTCACGGTCTGGCCTGTTTGCACCTTTAGCCTACGGATAACAGGTTCTCACTGCAGTGTGTTGACATTTGTATTGTCCTAAAAGGGTAAATTCACCCAAATTGCAACTAACCTCTTTGTTTTTTTCTCAGTTACCTCTA
The DNA here is from genome assembly GCA_003416845.1 of Oplegnathus fasciatus. NCBI lineage: Eukaryota > Metazoa > Chordata > Actinopteri > Centrarchiformes > Oplegnathidae > Oplegnathus > Oplegnathus fasciatus. Next base: position 2,042,048 of record NTHP01000011.1, on the reverse strand, counting down.
GTGGTATCTCTTTAGCAATGCAGATAGTTTGGGTTTTATTTGCCCAGGTTTCTGCCTTCACCCCAACACAATGAAGGTGCTTGGAAAGTTGTTCAGGGTGCTCACAGCATTAAAAAAATGAAAATATCTAACAGTAATATGTCTTTCCGTAATGGTTACTCTAGACAATCAACAGGCCTCACTGTCAACAACTTTAACTGTAACAGTGTTCTAACAAATAAATAGTTCCAATAAAGACTGTTTACAGTGAGGTCTGTGGATTATCTGTGTGGATACATTAGGGCTAACGATGATTTTTATTATTGATTAATCAAATGGTCGATTGTCTGTAACATGCAATTTTAAAAAAAAAAAAATGTCCATCAGAGCCCAGAGCCCAAGGTGATGTCAAGTTACTTGTTTTGAAACATCTAAAACCCCCAAAATATTCTTGTTACTATGACGGAGGACTGAGAAAACCCTCAAATATTCACATTGGAGAAGGTGGAACCATTTGAATTTTATAATTACTTAAAAGATTAATCAACTGTCAATAGTTACCAATTGAGCTCTTAGATGCTGCTCGAGGTGCCTGAGAAAAGGATTTTGTAATCTGGGTGAAACGTCCCCTAAACGTTACGAGGCTCCACCAGATAAGAACTTGAAATCTAAATTAAGAAGCTGTTAAAACCTATTTCTTCTTGCAGTCACGTCAAAAGTCTGCACACAAAGAGACACAAGCAGATTGGAAAGAAATGACAGTGAATTGTCCGTAAGTTTTTATTAAACCTTAAGTACAAACTGCAAAAGTAAAAAACTGTCAATATAACCAACATGAGACTCTCTTTCCGAGTGGAGGGAAAGGCCGAGATGCGGCACTAATAAATTAAGTCACCAGAGACCCCACCGTGAGCAAGTAGTTTATACTGTAGAAAATGGAAGAAACAAACAAACAAACAAAAAAAGAGAACTGAAAAAACAAACAAAAAATCCCGTCAGAATAAAATATATTGTAAGGCCATAAAAACTTGACAACCACTTTTTATTATGTTGAAAACACCCAACTTGGTATTTCATTAAATAGTCCTAAAACAGTTCAGTCTTCTGCGAGGGACGACAACCAACAAACTGGATTATAGGATTTTTCCTTGACAGTCACCACTGGCAAGCTCAGTGCAACATGAGTAGCTACTACATTTTTGTTGAATTTTCAGTAATGAAAATGTAAAAACCCATTTTTTTGTGAACATATCTTTTTTTCCCTTTTCTTTAAAAAAGTAAAGCTAAACAAACAAAACTAGGTTGGGGGGCAGTCGTTGGCTACTCAATATCTTCTTTCTTAGTGATATAAGCAGCACTTAAAATTTGTATACACGTTTACCAGAGCAACCCTGTAAGCATCACACTCACATGGATGAAGAAAGGGAAATGTAAGGCTTTTTCTTCATCAAGCACTCTCCTCTGGAACTTTTTCTCTCTTCTCTATTCCTTCCTTTCTTTCTTCCTTAACCCCAGAAAAAGGCTCAAGTATTTAAAGAAATTTACAGGATTATGTACAAAAAAAGTTGATGTTTTGTTTGTGTTGGACTTTTTCCTCTCTCTAAAAATCACTCATAATATATCTGGAAAAGGGAAAAAAATGCAAAAGCCAAAAAGGACAATTTAAAAAAAACAAAAAAACAAAACTTGGATTTGATATTTCACATTTTACACTCTTTGACTAGTGGCTCTACTTGAGATAACACATCAGATCAACAAAAGTAAAAAACACAAAATAATAATAATAATATAATATAATAATTAATGTTTACTGGTACAGATGAAACAAGAGGACTGGAAGAATGGAATGTTAACACGATTGCACATCTAGAACCAGAAAAGCCTGAAAGCCTTTCTGCCCTGTGGGATGGGGGCGCGTGAGCTAGCTGTTAGCCGATAGCAGGCGCTAACCCCCAGATTTTTAATTTTTGTGTTGTTATACAGTAATTATAACCAACAGCACCAATAAAATGGATCTCCTCGCTAAGTATCAGGCACGGTTTTCACTTGCTAGCGAAGGAGGGATCCCTCCATACTACCAGGAAGTGAGGTGAGCGGGGACCTTTCACAGGTCAAGCAGCTGTAGCTCTGCCCTCTCTCACATCCACCAACGAACAGAAACATCCACAATGATGAAAAAATAAAATACACAGAAGACTTCTTGCAAAAAACCTAGCAAAAAACAAAGCTAAAATTCAAAATAGGACTTGAAAAAACATAGCCAACCAACAATAAATCAACATCGTCTGTCTTTCAAGTTTTTACCTCGCGTCGCCACCCCCCCTTTTTAAAAAAAACAACAACAAAAAAAACAATGCAGGAGCTGCATCGAGAAAGAATAAAAATCAATAAAAAAGGACTCCTCTTCCTCAAACCAAGGACAGAGAGAAACTTTGGGTAACTACTTGATGTCATTTTCATTTCAGAAAACTGGGGAGAAAAAAAAAAGGCCGCCTTTTCATTTGTCCCATGTTCACAGTTGAGTGACGCATGATGAGAAGGGATGGGGTTCAGTCTCAGGGGCGAGATGAGGGCAGGAAAGAGTGATGCAAGAAGAAGGTAACAAGTGTAACCCTTTTCAGTTAAGGGAGGATGGGGGGGAGTGGAGGTAAAGGGAATAACAGGGCCCATCAAGTCTTCTTGTGAACGTTACACTTAATGCTTGTAATGTTGTAAAGGACGACTTAAGGAGGGACGGGGGGATTCTAAAATCATCCAGAATAAAAACAAATTCTTCTTTCACACTAGTGCAAAAAAGACATCTTGCTTTTCTTTTTTTTCCTTTTCTTCTTTTTTTTTTATACACAAGCCTGTCGTACTAAGGGGGGAGGTGAATATTTTTTGGAGGGGGGACTGAGGTCAGGTGAGGGGGTTTTCAAAGCTCAAAAACAATCAATCTTAAATATTGGGAGGAGGGATTGATAGTGATCCTGCTTAATGTTAAAAAAACAAACAAAAAAAACAAAAACAGGGGAGTTTGGGGGAGGGTTCGGGGAGGGTCGGGGGCAGGACGTGGGCACAGCACGCCGGGCGGTGATGTCGAGGCGCCACCCTCAGGACACAGCAGCGGCCTTGGGTATGTGGCTGGAGGACAGGCGCGCCAGGGACACCTCCACGGCGCGCTTTCGGGGCCCCCGCTTTGCCGGTGATGCTTTGGCGGGGCTTATGCCGTGGCAGGGGTCTCCCCCTCCTCCGTTGACGACAACTCCACCACCCACACCGCCGCCTCCATTCTTTAACATGGCCCGGCCACACACCTGGTTCACCAAACTGTTGATTTGCTCCTGATTGGAAGGCAAAGAAAAAAATACAGATTAAAAATGTATTTCTTTAATAAACCACCTACAATAACATCATTTTGTTCATCTATAACTTTTTCACACAGTAGGAATGACAGCAGTGACACGAGAAAACACAGTACATGAACACTGTCAGCGTAACCCTAGTCGATGTCTCCCCCATCTGGACAGAGAGAGAACTGAACCACAGCGGCTGCTCACCTCATCGTATCGGTACATCATCTTAAGGCCTCTGCAGGACTTGTGCTTCTCCACATAGCGCAGGGCACACTCCAGACAGAAGACCACATTGTCAGTCTCCTGAACCACCTGCACAGACAGAAACCGAGACACAGACGTCACTGTAGGAGCCAGACACTCGACTCAGAATTCTCTTATTACTGAGATGGTGGGAAACCTGATAAATCATTTAAATGTCTTCCACTCCTACTGTTTTATGCCACTGGCAAGTAAGTTTGCATATATTACAACATTATGGCTTTCAATTCAATAACATTGTTATAAAATTTCATCATTTGGTTTAGATACTTTTGAAATATTGAGCCATAAAAAGCACAAGAAAATGTAGTCTTGCCAGTGAAAGCAATGTTATGAATAGCAGGTAGTAGTTAGTAAGTTAAGTATATAAGCTGTATTTTTTTGCAGGGTGTAACGCAAAATAATCCTTACAAACTAAAAAAATTATAGCCACTCTTGCATGATTGATGATTTCATGAATAAATATTTATGACTTCAAACTTACTTTCTTGGTCGGCCAAATTAGGCCACGTTTGTTATTGCGCATGGTGGAAAAGTAAAATGCCAAAATGTGAAAATGCCCTCTGCTCTCACCATGGACAGGTAGCAGAGATGCTGACAGATCTGGCAGCGTCTCTCTGAGGACTCCAGGGCCAGCCATTTCCCGCGGGGCTTCTTGCGTCCCTCACCGGGCCCCAGGCTGCCGTCATGGGTGCCGTAGCGGGCAGAGGAGAGCAAACCTGCCTTGTAAAGTTCCTGCCGTTGGCGCATCTCTATGTTCCTATTGGACAAGAAAGATGCTCATTAAGTTGGATGGTTATTACTGCTCTGGGGAAATACGGAGAGTGGGACAGCCTATAATGAAACAGTGTTTGCGGAGGATGACAATATACCCTTAATACAACATTTGATTTATTCCTTAAATTAGTGGAAATGAAACAGTATATATGTGCACATTCAGGACAATTGCAGCATCATACCTGAGGTCTTTGAGTAGGGCGGAGATGGTGGTGAGGAGAAGGCCATTGTCCCTCTTGGATTCGGCTGTGGCGATCTGGTACAGTAGCTTCTCCATGGAGAAGGGTTTGGCTATGCGACGACACTTCAGGTCCTGCACACAAATTCAGAACTGATTACAAACTCTGATTCTCATTAAATCAGTAACAGTCTGGTGTGTTTTGTTGTGTCATTTTTTTATGTCTCGGAATCAAAAAAGACGGCACTTTTTCCTCAACATCGGCCATTTATTCAACCAGTTTTGTTTCCTTTTTTCAGAGGTTTACACACATCCAAATACATACATTTTAACCAGGTGAAGGGAGAGTAAAGCGAGTTGACTGACATGCTCCAACAATGTTGACAATGTCCTTCAGCGTGCAAGAATGAAATTGTTTGCAGTGTAACCACAGACTCTGTACACTCAGATAAATACTTCTTGTCCTCTCCTCTTTCTCATTCTTCAGTGAAAAAAATGTTCACCATTTGGAAGAAAATGTTTCAGGCAGCGCACCACAATACAGTACATTGCATGAATGTCATATTACCCTTGAGAGCAATCTTTGCTGTGGCTATGAATACGATGGTATTGCTCAAGGTGTATGAACTTCCATCACCATAATGCCCATAATGACAGTAAGGAGCATTTTCCTCTCTTCTATTACTGCTATAATGAGGTCCAATGGTCCAAAGGCTTGCTCATGATCACAAAAAAATCTAAATACAGCCCCCGGGGAGACTTACGGCTGCAATTACTCCTTAAAGTTCAGCACACTGGCTGATTAGAGAATCAAGCTCTAGGTTCTAAGTTCATTTATCCATTTCAGTTTCAATCAACTCTACATAAATCAGAGCTTTAACTGCCACTGTCCACAGGGGGCCAGTGTTGTGAGGCATTACCAAGCAGGAGCAAAATAAAACAAATCTGCAATACACAGGCAAAATATTCATTCCAAAAGACACCTAAGAGACATTTGATTTTATATTTCACATTTATAGAAAACATTTTCATCCCTTATTGCACAATTCGTTTCCCCACATTGTTAGTTTAACATGACCCTTGTACTGATCTGCCCACCCAGATTCACATGCTGACCTTTGCGGCCTGGTAACCCAGGTTCATCCAGTGCGGTGTGGCAAAGTGCACCGTCTCTGACACGCTGTAGCCACAGCACACTTTAGAGACAAAGGCACCGGGGTAGCAGACCACAAACTGGCCGCTCCGCTGGACCGTACGGTAAACCTTGATGCCTTCGCGGCACAGCACCTCTGGAGAGATCTGGAAGAACGAGAAGGAGGAGAGGGAGAGAAAGGAAAAAAAAGTGTCACATTTCTGAAAGTGGATATTTTTTGTCAATACATGACAAAGAAGGATGGATGGTAGATAGCAATATATTTTCATTTGCAGACACAGAAAACACTGACCATGATGTTCTTCTCCAACATTTCTAGTCCTGGGGTGCCATTGGCCTGAAGCAGTGTATGGACCACCTTGTCCAGCTTAGCCTTCTCCTCAGCAGGGACAGAATACCTGTGGGGGGGAAAGCACAAAGACAAGAGACATCAACACACATGGACAGATTCATACTGAACATTCCTTCACGTCATGTACACACTATTTCAGTGATGACAAGGGAAGGAGCCCAATGCGTACTTACCAAATGCAATCAGCACCAGTGTGTAAGTAATCAATAAATGGAAGGCGATTTTGGTCTCGAGACCAGCATGAGGTAGAAAAGACCATGCCAATGTTAAGCCAGGGAATAGTCACCCCTGGGGAGGGAGGGGGGTTTAAAGAGAGAGAAACAAGAGTAGAGGTTATTACTAATGGCAAATTACACAAACAATGGCACAGAATCTGAAGAAATGCGGCTAAAAAGTCATTTGTGTATATATACAGTATATGCATTTTTCTAGAGCGATGTGCAGCTATTAGCAGCTCCAGCCTTTACATGTTCTTACCAGGCACAGCACCCAGATGCCTCAGAATGGATCCAGAGTTATTGGGGAGGACAGTGAGGTTCCATCCATGTCTGAGGAAAAGAAAAGAGGAAATGGTCATTTCTACGTATTTTTTTTTTCAAAGGACCTGCCAACACAGGCAGAATATTCTGTCCAAACCTTAAAGTGAGTGTGCTGTAAGGTCTAGGAGCTACTTACTTTGAAAATGGCTCTGACTTTCCTGTGGGGAAACCACTGCCATGTGTACTGGTGTCCGCCTTCCCACAATGCACCGCCACATGGCTATCTCTCTGCTCCACAATCCTCCAGTACTCTTGCTGCAAGAACAAAAAGGAAGGTTTCAGGGGATTTTCATAATCAACACTTTTAAAGGTTCATCCGGCAGTGACTAACTAACATGACACATTTTAAGATGAACCACTAGAAGCTGTTGTAGACGATGCAGTTTACATTCGGTACGACTTTAATCAAGACGTTAGCATGCTAACCTCAACTTCAGCAGCCCCTGGTTCCTTGTTAAAGCACATGGTCATGGTGTTCCGGGCTATCCTGAAGAAGTTAGTCAAAGACACAGATTTCCCCTGCAACAAAGAGGCATTAAACATTATGAGTCACAGCATGCTGAAAGGAGTCTGATGGGAACAAGAAAAAAGTCCCAGACTTCATTCCACATATTTATGGTCTTCGGTCATGATAAAACAACTATAAGGAATGTGAACTGAGATTGGAGCGTGAATAAAACATGAGCAAAGAAAATACTGCTGGACGTCAATGAACTGCAAGTTCTCCTCTTTCCCACCGTATGTTTGTGCGAGTCAAAAAGTCAGAGGGAAAGCATTACAGTCAAAAGAATGCATGTACTGTATGTGCACAGCTTAATGTATCAACTGCACATGTGTCTCTATAAAGGTTCCACCTCTGTGCCTCCCCTGCAAGTCCCAGATACATTTCCCCTGGACTTGACCCCGTCTCCCATGGACACTCTTTTTTTCTTTGAAGGTTGCCATAAATCTCCCGGCTCCGGGCCTGGAGATGTACGGACCCTGCTGAAAGATGACCTTGCGGATTCCTCATCCTCACAGCGACAGTTTGTCTTTCTTTTCTTTTTTCCTACCTAGGTGTCCAGATGTTTTCGAAAAGTGACTGACCTTATTACAATCTCTATTATTACTATAGATCCAGGGTTGTAAAATAATGCAGTTAAATAATACAGTATAGTAGTGACCTAGTAAGCACTGACAAGACGTTCTGTAGGCGAGTCGGTAGCAGCACTTATCCAAGCCCTTCCTGGTGTAATTAGAGTTAATTATACCCCTGACATGCACTTTGTTCTCTTGATAGAAAAAGTGAAATATAACCTCCTCTTGGGGGCCACTCGTGATGAAAAATGCATACAAATCTAAGCTGTGGAGAAGTGTGATAGGTCATATTTAGACAAGCCTGTCCTGTCAGGATGGTGACAGCCATTCACATGTCACTACTCTGAATAGTACTCCTATAATTCAGAGGTCTATGGACTGTACTGGGTCAAGTCTGTCGACAATATCTCAGTTCTTCAGAGGGAGGTCATATAGAGGGATTTAGTTACCGGAGTAACTGGGAGGGGGGGGAAAAATCAAATGGGATCCACATTTGAGATGGGTGGAGTATTGTGCAGTGTGAGACTGAGCGTGTGTAAGAGAGAGAGCCAAAACAGAACAAAGATATCTTAATTACAGAAATAATTACTGCTTCACCCCATCAAGATGCTATGGCATGACATAAAAATGTGCACACAAGCTCTTTGCAAACGAATATTGTGCATCAACAATAAGTGCAGTTTTTGTGATAAACAAACTAGACACACACAAAGAACTGCTATTGCATTGATGAACGTGTTGGGGGGTAGAGGGGCTTGGCACAGGCACTGGCAAGAGGACCGGGCATGATAGAGACAGAGAGGGTCGGCGAGAGGGACTGGAGATTTGGGAAAATAGCTAAGAGCAAGGGCATGGGCTGAAGGAGAGAAGCCATGGGGAGAGGGCTGGATTAAAAAGGAGCTGAGAGAGCTGGAGAAGGCGGGGTTTGAAGGGGGCGGGACAGGGGTGAGGGGAAGGGCTGCTTTGGGGGCTTGCCTTCTCTCTGACCTACATTTCAGCCAGCCAGAATCAACACAGCTGCCAGCAGGCTGGGGAGGTGGGAATACAGCTAATGTGTGCGAGTGCATACACACACACACACACACACACACACACACACACACACACACACACAC
>NTHP01000011.1:2022607-2033143 GCA_003416845.1 Oplegnathus fasciatus | reverse complement strand
CACACACACACACACACACACACACAAGCAAGACTACTGACCACCTAACCACACACACACATCTGCACAGAAATATTTAACAAAACCACAAGACATACAAGGTACAAAAACCACCGTCCCTCGCTTGCACAGCAAAAACCAGGTCTTTACAATGCAGCTACATGACATTTACACATACTGCTGCACATAAACAGGTGTGCAAACCTCTTGTGTTTGCTTTTATAAACCACAAACTATGTCAGTTAACAGCATGATAATGTCACCAGGAACACTGATTAAGAATTACAATAGGCATTAACATCTTTGCAGTCAGAGTGTGTTGTAACAATTTCTAGCACAGCTTAGCTCCCTCTGAAGAAAGGGTGCGTATTTTGTCACTTAAGAACCGGCACAGTGATATCGAAACACTCAAAATTTTAGTGGTGACACTATGAAAGGTGTAGGCTGTTTACACCTCATGTGTGACATCAGTCTTGATTCAGATAGTAGTGAGATGGCAGACATCTGGCTGAGCAATAATGAGGCCTTTGAAGACTGCTCAGGCGCCGACAACAAGCTACAAAAGCTCTGGCATTTACCATATAAACAAGACAATGTGCATTTCATTTTTGATTTTGGTTAAGGCATGCCATTAACAGCTCGTTAGACTGAGGGAAGTGTGACAGCTGGTTGCTTTCTTATATTTTAAATAAAGTTTAATTGAAAGGAGATGTGTTAGGTGTCTTTGTGATGAGTAATCTTTTCGGGGACAAAAATGAAAACAAGGGCAAACGTCATAAGCAGTCGGGGGGGGGCAGTACGGAGGCAACATCCAGAGATGTTTCTACGCCTTAGTGCTACTGCTGATGCAAAGATGGCTAACTGCAAACTTCACAGCAAACTCTGTAATGAACAACTGACCCTGAAACAGTAGTCAGCGAGAGTTAAGAGTTGTTTACAGCAGTTAATGACTCAGGATCATAAAACCTCTTTTAGAAAGAAAAGAATAACCGAAAGAAAAGATACACGTACGTGCCTCTTGTGTGTACGCTTCAAATGTGTGGCATAAACATCAAATGTCTTCTTCATCCTCACCTTGTTAATACATTTGTGCTGGTCACTGAGAACGCCCCTGTCTTCCTCCTCCTCCTGCTGCTGCTGCTGCTGCTGCTGCTGCTGCTGCTGCTGCTGCTCCCGCTCCCCGTGCTGCCTGTCCTCTTTGCCTTGTTTTTCCTGAGCGAAGAGCCGGCGCCGGCCCGCTTTGACCTGAGCCTCCAGCTCCTTCAGACGGTGATACACTCCATTGGTGCGGTGGTGCCCTGTCGCCCCTCCCACTATCCCACCTACTAGCCCATTCTTGGGCTCATAGCGTGGCAGCGCCAGTGCACTAGGTGCTGAGGAGTCTGCAAGACCCTCCAGAGGGCCCCGGCGCGACTCCAGGTTCTTTTTCTCCTGCAGTACCTCGGCCTGCAGTCGGAGGCGCTCCTCGGCGCTGAGCGAGTCATAGGAGAGGATGTACTGGAGGTAAGCCTCCTGCAGCTTGGCCAGCCGGTCCTGCGCTGACTTGGGGATGCGCAGAAGGTCGGCCAGCTTGGTCCACTTCTTCAGGTCCATCACCTGCTGCATGCCGCCCATGTCATTGATGAGCTGGAAAAAACGTGACAGGTCCACTTCACAACCACCTGCGTGGAGCAGAAGGACAATGAGAAGGTTAATTCAGGGAAAAAAATGAGGACTGAGCTTAGTGTGGTTAAATTCCAATATGATTCCATGTGTCTCGTAGGCTAATGTTAAAACCAATCAAAGGTAAAACAATTGTCATCAATAACAAAAATTGCCCACCCAACAAACGCTATGTGTACATAGACAAGTTGCCCGTTTTCACTCGTCTAAACTCAAGTTTTGAAAAAACACAGAAATCAAATCAAGAAGACTGCCATCTTGGAGCATCTGCTCCTTTGGCTAAACACGCCGTTTCGTCCAGCCCAGTTCATTTTATTTGCAACGGCCAATTGAGCTATCACCTTTCAAAATGATCTGAACCATCATTGTGCCAAACAGAGACACAAATTCTGTTAATGTAGAACTGATCTGCTGGGCACAGTAAAGGAAGTCATTTGGAACCAGGGTATCCTGGCTGGCTGAAGCCACTCCACTGTGGCTCACTGGCTGCCAGGTCTCTCTGGCTAACAGCCGCATACCGACTGTACTCACACTGGGCTACTCTGAATACAGCTGTGTACAAAAGCAACAGCGCATGCACACCACGAACCAGTGCAAAACTAATAAAATTCAACAATCACGTACTGTATGTGCATGCCTGGGGCGCATACATACGCACATGCAGAAAATGCACGCAGAGTTACTGTCTAAACTGGGGCTGTTTAAAGGCTCATAAAATGCTGATGTCATTGTGAGAAATGGAAGGTGACGGGACAATCTGGGGGAAATATTGTTTTCGTAGCCTGTTGGACCCCTCGCCAAGCTGTTCCACATTGTTATTGTCATCTATAAATGGGAAGATAAAATTGGGTGGAATGCCACTGAAGCTTTCAGAGCACCACTGACACCAATGGAAATATCAACATTTGTGATGCTTGCTTACTGGCTGCTTTTGTCATGACTTTATAGAGCCCAACACAGTTTAAAAACAGCAGCACACTGAGAACGTAAACAGCACTTTTTGTACATTGCGTACATTGCATACATAATCTTCTTTTGATATACTGTATCTAGTTTCTTATCTTTACATTCAACAAAAGCTTTGATGAAAGAGAAACAACCACAAGTGTAGACAGGGCTGAGAGGAGGCCTCAGTTTGGAATGGGGTGTCTGGGTTTAATTCACTCCCATAAAATCGATAGTTCTGGTCCTCTGTGGCAGTCAGCAGGAAGAAACCTGTGGCTTATTGCTTAGTTAAATCAATCAATTCAGGAAGGAGTTTATACATTTACATATGTGTGTTCGTCTGTTTGGCTGACTTACCAATGACAGGTGGCTCATCCATGGTAATGCCCTGAGATTTGAGGTGCTTGCGGATGCAGGCCAGCCGCTGCACGTTGGGGCCCCAGCGCCGGCCCAGCATGTGGACCCTCTGCACCTGTGTAACAAAACGCATCTCCTCGCTCAGCTTGCACTCCGGCCGCCAGTCTGTTGGCGGGACCACACGGCACATGCCAGCCGCCTCTGCCTGTTCCCTCACCGCATCCAAGTACACCAGGGGGTCCTGGAACTCCCGTGGCACTGGCCGAAAGACAGGGACTTCACCCAGCGCTGCCCAGCCCTCTGGCCTGCTCCGCTGGCGCTCCCACTCCTTCTCCTGCTCGCGTTCCTTCTGGCGCGTCATCTCTTTCTCACGCTCCCACTCCTTGTCACGGTCAGCGGTCCGCAATGCTGCTGGTTTCAGCTGTCCGGGGTTGTTAGTGGAAGTAAGCAGGGAGGAAGTGGTGGAGGAGGACACAGAGGTTTGTTGGGGGTCTGAGGTAGTGCTGGCACGACTGGGGTTCTGTGGGTGATTCTGGCCTGATGAGGGGGAGGAAGAGGAGGAGCTCCGACCATGAGACCTGCTCTGCTGCTGCTGTGCTTGTCGAATCAACATCAGCTTGCCGGCCGATGCCCGCTTGGGTCGCTGGTTCACCGGCTCTGCATTGGCTGCTGGTGTAGAAGGAGGCGAGGTTTGTTGAGAAGGGGGAGTAGGGGGTGGAAGTGGGGTAACAGGTGGAGATTGTTTAGGAGAAGGGGGTGTTTCTGATTCATGTCCGTTAGAAATTGGAGTGGTAGGGGTGGTGGTTTGCATGGCAGCTTTCTCTTGATTGGCCACCTTCTTGCTGCTGCTGCGTGTTTCCAGAGGCGTGGGTTGGAGCTTGGCCTTCTTGGCCTCAGTGCCAGTGGTTTTGGCTTTTTGTTCAACAACCCCCGTCCCCACTGAGTTGAGCACCACCTCCAGACGCCGCTTAGAGTTACGTAGTCCCTCTCGACCTGGGCACTCCCCCTGGCCCTGCTGGCACTGTCTCTGCCTGTCCTCCTTGGCCAGGGTGTTGTGCCGCTGCCCATTTAGCCTGCCATTGAGGCGGGGGCCAGCAGCCACATTGTGCAGCCCATTGGATAGTAGCACCTGTTTGCGGGTTTTTGCATTGCTGTGGTGGGCTGGTGCCGCTGCTTTTCCTGAGTTGGCCAGCCCATTGCTGGCTGCTGGCTGGCTGTGCTGATTGTGATTGTTCGCTGACGATGGTGCCGAGGCGGCGCTGTTGTGTTTGTTGCTGCTGCTGAGTTTGGTTTTCTTGCCCAGTTCTTTCTGTTTGGCTTTGGTGTAGGTGACGTGGCCCTTGGACACGGTGGCTGTGTACTTCTTCACAGTTTTGGACGGCAGTCGGAAGTCGCGGCTCTTTTTGGCACCACCGACAGCTTGTGCCGAGCCCGCCCGCGTCAGCCCGTTCACTTTAGAGACCTGAGATCAACAGAAAGAGTGGGAGAGAGATGGTCCACATTAGGTGAATAGGATAAAGAGTCTTTTCACAGTGCTGTGGATCAATCATGTAAATGAAGCAATAGGGGAATATCTTGGAAAACAGGAACCCTTGCTAGAAGGGAAAGGGGGATGGTATGCAGATAAAACATAAATCTCTGAAAGTATCCTGTTTGATCAGATCTCTGAATGTTGCACACATGCATGTGAAAGTTAAAAATATTGCATCAAAGATAGCAAAAACTTCCCAAAATGTACCCACACACAGATAAAATTCTATAATCAGAAAGCACGACAAGACACATGCAGGGGCGTGGGCGCACCCACACTCCACAATGAAGAGGCCAAACATTCAGATGCTAGCACTGCAGTAAAACATTTGGCCGGTCAGACCAAAGCTATTTGTGGAAACCTACGCTATTCATTAGAGAACCAATCAACTGTCTTGATTACTATACTTTCAAATGCAGTACACTTTTGTAAACTGCAGCTCAAACTGCTGTCAGCACAAAGGCTGAGATTTAGAAAAGGATATGTGCAAACCAAAACCAAAACCACTACATCCCGAGATAAACAACAGTTTAGAACGGGTAGAAAAAAAAGAGATGGTAGACATGAGAGGGAAAGCAGGGATGGCTCCATGGTTTCTGCTAGCAGATGGCTGGACAGTATGAGGTAAGAGGTGGGGTCACTGGAATGGAATAAAATCCCACCCGGGCACATAAAAACAGCCTTTTATTTGCTACGGGTTTCCCTAAACGCTATAATTCAATTTTTGTGCTATGAATAAAGGTCCTGCGTGTGTGTGTGTTTGTGTGTGTGTGAGAAAGATGGAGAAAGGGAGCGAGTGAGCGAGTGTGTATGTGCACATGAATGTGTGTGAAGTCTTTGAGGCCCCCAGCTGTACATCAGAGGTTTGGTACAGTGGTGTCTGGTTCCATGGCTGGCTCACTGGCTACAGCTGTGGGAAGAAACATGGTCACCCTCTGCCTCGGTGCAAAGAGCTTTACAGCTGCGTCAGTACATGTTAAAATCCATTGTGTAAAATTAAATTGTATATAGGACTCTGTCTCTCTAGCTATTTCTGCCTCTCACTCTTTCACTCCATCCTTCATCTCCTTTCTTCCACTTATATTTCCCTTGTATGCATTTCTAAGAATATCCACTTTTCTCTCTTCCTCTCCCTCCTCGTCTCCATGTTGTTTTCATGGCCCACTTTCATTGCTGCCAGAACTTTCTCATTCCCTTTTCCTTCTCCCTCTCTCCCTTCTCTCTGATTGGTCTGTGTGTGTGTGTGTGTGTGTGTGTGTGAGAAGGCCCTACAGTGTTAAGAGATCTTGTAAAGTTAAAGATCAGTATTTGGTTGCCAGTATCTGAATGGGTTTAGCTGGAGGTCATGTTTCTGTAGTTGTATTTACATAATGGGCCTACTTCGTCCTATTTTATTTGGTTACATTTTATTTTCAAATAGAGCAGAGATATGCAAGATATGCTGTTCTCCATGTTTTTATTCTCTATCCGTGTCTTTCTGTCCAGACCAGCTGGAAGTGAACTACAGAAGAAAGAAAGGAGGAGGGATGGGAGAGATGGAGTTATCAATCACAGTCGGGGCGCCACAGGAGGGAGTTGACAGCCGGCCCATTGACAGGTTTGCCTTTGAAGGGCTCTCGTGTCACATTTGTGTGTGTGTGTATGTGTGTGTGTGCGTGTGCACATGTATTGTATTGTGTTCGTCTCAGGTGGCGGGGGGCCGACACAAAGACCAGGCCATTAAAAGATAAGGGGGGACTGAAACTTAACCCTGCCTCCGTCAATCATTCCCCACAACACGCACACACACACACACACACACACACACACACTCCTCCTCAAAATGGAAAAACACAGGGTGACAAGGAGAGAGGGAGGAAAGAAGGGGTGTTGAGAAGGAGTGAGGAGAGGAAAGGGATGAAAGGAAGACTGAAAGGGAGAATTCAGCAACGATATGAGTGGATAAAGGAAGGCTGCACAGTAAGCGCTGCCTAAAGAGCACCACCGTTTTCATGTGACACATATTTCACGTCACACTGGGTGCACTCCTCACAAAAAAGTTGCACACTGTCATTGTGATTTTACTTGTTATTTAAGAGTTAATTTCCAATCTGACATGATCTCTAAAGTTCAAACTGACTCATTTTATTGTTTTATTAACCAAATGAATACAAAGTTCAATGTGATGGATTATTCAGTGTTACACTGATGCTGAAATAGTAACTAACTGCTAAAGCAGCAGATAGCTACATTATTTGTCCAGCCACAGTTTGCTGACAAAGCATTGAATCTGGGAGACACACTGTCATGACTGCTTCCTGCCACAGGAGGGCTCAGCGGACCGGCTCTCTTCAGGGGGGCTTGGCAGGTCTCCCTCACTTTTCTCTCTTTAATTATTTGGTCTGGTGGACAAGTAGGATGGCAAGAGAGTGACGATGAGAGGAGAAAATGCAAGGCAGGAGCTACTTTGGATACTTAGGAAAGTAAGAAAGAAAAGAAAAAAAGCGATACGTAAAAGGATATAGAAGTTCACTCCGTCTAACAGCCACCAGCAGAGAGAATACGAACTGAGATGAGAAGGACGACGAGCAGAACAAGAATGACAATGAAGCCAAAAGGGAAAAAATAGAACACACAGACACACAGGCAGGCAGCTGAAGACTGTTCTGGAGTGTTCAGTCGCACATGAGCGGGGAAGGGGAGGGAAGGGGAGGGAGAGGGAGGTGGGTCTAGATGACATCATGTGTTGCTATAGCCCAGCTGAGGCCTGGCAGGAAGATTTTTAACAGGCAACATCTGCAGGAGCCAGCCCTGGGAAGAAGAGGGGGGCGAGAGGGAGAGAAAGACAGACAGCGAGAGAAGGCCAGCCAGAGGATGGAAGAGGACAGGAGGAAGTTTAACCCTTGCAAAGCCCCGCAGACTGACAAAAGAAGGGAGAGCATGCAGTCGTACATGGAGCATTATTCTGTTTGTCACACGCTTCTTCACACCCTTCTTAATCACAGCCAGATTTATACTTCTTTGTCAGGATGTTGCAGAAGCTCCATAGGTCAACCTGAGGAACCACTAGTGCTGACAGGCACCTCCTTAAAAACGTAACAACACATCAGGGCAACAAAGATGCCACGTGGGGACCTCAAGAACTGTGATTGGTCAGCTTTGGCTATTTTGTGTTTTCTCCGACATGCTTCTAATGCTCATAGAGATCGCTGAAGTGAAGACAACAGGGGCAAGTTGAAGAAATGTTCTTTTTTTTGTGATCTAGCAAAACCATTTCCACAGCCAACCTTCTCCTCACCACGAAGGTCTCCATCACCAGGAGAATGAAATAATGTAAACACTATAAATTTGGGTGTATAATCAATGCATGACACAGCTTGATGGCGTGCAACACATCCATCAAGCATTACTGCAGCGCAATGACAATCAACGGGTTAAATCCTATGCTGAACTATAAATCAGTTCCTATGCCAGAGTCTTTTACGGCGCGACTGCCGGAACACCTCGACGGCAAGGCATAAATCCGGCTTAAGCCTTCTTTCCCCTCTGCTGTCTTATTAGGGTGCGATGCGATGCGGCCCTGGGCAGGTTGACTTTTAAGCAGCTAGAGAAAGGTCACTACAGCCTGGCACTAATAACACACACAATGCAAAACCTCTTTTATTAACTAGATCTACAAACAGCAGCTGTTCATTCACCAGCGAAAGAGAGAAGCACATTATGTAATCTTCGATGAGCATGTAATTCTTATCGGTTTGTTTGTTATCTATTGTAATTTTTTTTGTAGTATCATGAGAGAGGTTAATTGAGGATGGCAGAGGACAAACAACTAAACAAGAAAGTGCAGAGTCCTTTTCAAATGATGCAGAGTCGGCTAAATGGTTTGGCCCTGCACACCCCACCTGCGCTTGCTGCTGTGTGCAGCTGCTTTGCTGACATCCCCACTTTTGTTATTTAATTAAAATGGATAGAATCATATTGTTTTATAAAAAGGTCCTGTTATGGCGCATGTATTTTGTTGATACAAGCTGCTATTAAATTAGGGAGAACTGAATCATGGTGAATTGAATTATGATAATGCCTTTACCCTCCGGTTTTACACACACAACCCCTAGTTCGTTTTACGGCTACATAATCACTTAACCTTTTATATGGCTTAGCCTGTATTTTCACAGTTGGTCGTGTGTATAAATGTGTGTGTGTGTGTCTTGAACACACATGGTTAACACACATACTGTTCATGCTAATTGAAGGGAGAGCGAGGGAAAAAAAAAAAAGAAGCACTAATCCTTCCAAATGATTGGAGCCATGTTGTCAAGGGCAAGATCCGTCTGTTTGACACAGGAGCAGAGAGAGAGAGNAGACACATGAGAGAGAGAGGCATGAAGAGAAAATGAGAGAGGGGCATGAAGAGAAAATGAGAGAGCTAGAGATAAATCAGGAGAAAGGTGGAATGAGAGCACAGGAGGAAAAACAAAACACACAGTACGAGAGGAGTCAAAAGAATCACGCAGGGTGCAAACAGTGAATTGAAAAAGAGAGAGAGAGAGAGAGAGAGAGAGAACAAAGACTAGTGAGTAAGTGAGGCTGAAGTTTGTCTTGGCAGGCAGTCACTCTCATTGAGATTCATTGTTGGTTTTACTGGACAATTCCAGCCACTTTAAAACCTGAAGCATATGCCTGAGTGTGCATCAGTAGCAGCACATTACTACAACAACAACAACAACAACACCAACACCACCACCACCGGATAGAGGCTGGCATTCAACAGGAAGGAAAAGGCAGGGGAGGAAATGGAAAAGAGGACAGAAGGGAAGCAAAGGGAGCAAAAGCAGGAGATTATGAGAAAAAGACAGAATGAAACGCAGTGCCTCAGCAGACAATTGCTTCCAACTAGCTGATGTGATCATAAGAATGCCAGTTTTCTGACTGAAGCCACCCTCTACTCCGTCTCTTCCTTCTCCTACTCTTCTTCCACTTTGTGGGGTTCCTTGAAACCTGCTTAGTGCCACGGAGAGGGAGGCAGGCTTTCACAGCCCCTAGCCAGCACTACTAAATATAGCTGCAGTCACGGCAGGCCAAAACACAATCATTACTCTCCCAGACACAATGGATGGAAGATAGGAGAGGAGAGGAGAGGAGAGGAGAGGAGAGGAGAGGAGAGCAGAGGAGCTGCAAGAAGAGAGGACAGTAATAGGAAGAGCATAGGGAAAGGAAGGCAAAGGAGGGATCCGGTGATAAAAAGAAAGTATAGGAGGGAGACAAGAAAGGCACAGGAGTAGTTAGGAGAAATCACTGAGAGGAAGATAAAAAGAGGACGTAGCAGATGGCTAAATGAAAAGAAGAGTCAAGAGAGGGGAGAATTTCAAATGGGCATAATAGCCAAACAAGCATGCTGCACCTCGAGCCTGTTAATACAGAATATCCCACGGTATGTCCAGTTATAACACAGCTAATGCAAACCATTCACCTGCCACAGAAGTTTCCCTATAGGAGAATACTTTCCCTGCATGTTCTCCCGGGGGAGGCTATAGAAATGCTTTCATCCTTTTCCTTTCTGTGTGACATTTAGCATGTTATGGCTTTGTCAACTTATTGAAATTCCACTACCGGTGCTCCCACCCACACAGTACCTGTTTGCGTAGCTCCTCAGCAGCTCTCCTCGGTGGCAGCCCGTTGGTTGAGCCTCGACCGCTGGCCATGGCCTGCTTCTCCCTCACGTGCTCCCGCGCCTCTGCCCGCTCGCTGCGCTCCCTCAGGAGGGGCGGCGGTGGAGGCGGAGGAGGTGGCAGCGGCGGGGCGGGTGCATCCCTGCCGTGAGTTCCTGCCTTGGGCCTCGGACTCTCCCTGGTCCCTGCTTTACCGTGGCTGTTGAACACTGGAGGGGAGAGACAGAGGAATCAGGTGTGTGGCTTTTGTGATTCTTAATTAAAATGAGAGGGAATATATCATCATCATATAAGAATACATCAAACCAAGTTAAGGACACATCTCTTATTAGTTTGAAGTGACTATTTACACACACACACACACACATAAATATATATATATATATATATATA
>NTHP01000011.1:1983526-1997802 GCA_003416845.1 Oplegnathus fasciatus | reverse complement strand
ACACACACACACACACACACACACACACACACACAGCTCCAAACTGATCAATCTCTCACTGGTGCGTTTCCAATTTACAGAAGATTCCCAGGTTGAGAAGACAAGGCTGACCCTTACAATGGGTCACTGCACTCTGCAGTGGAGCACCTCTTGCTGCACTTTTGAAACATTTTTCTTTTCGCACACAACCTCCAACTGAGCTCTGGCTTTAATAGCACAGCAAGGTGTAATGTTGCTTGACTCTGGCTTTGTCCAGCTACCTTTAAAAGGAATACTTTCTGGCTTTCACTTGAACGCATAACTTGACATACAAGGCTATGCTTCTCGTTGAGAGTTGCCATCTCAAAATGAGATATCCTTAGGAAATCATATACTTATTTTAATATGCTGATACAGTACTCTGAGTCATCTTGAGAGCTTGGCTTACAATAGATATTTTTGCTGCTAAAAAAGGACACAAACTATTAAAAGACTTGTCTGACTTTAGAATGGCAGCCCCAATTGCTCCAGATACAAAAACAACAGTGTTCAGTAAATCCTGTGAACCATTTAGATTCTGTTGCATTATGCCACAAGAAGCACCATGCAAACCAGTTGTAACATGGTTAATCTGCGCCACAATCACAGCGCTAGCACTTGTGTTTGACAGTGATTATGGGAGCAAGTTTACGCGCTGAGTGACATTATGCACTGTGGTGGATGGTTAATACTCCTTCACCCTGCCATTTGAGCGGAGCGGAAGGCTTTCGTAAAGCTGCAGCGAGGCAGCGACAATGAGAGGAGAGTTTAGAGGAGATTTTGGAGACTGACGCTCTGACATGCAGGGGTGAGTCACTGACAGACTGACAGAGGAAGAGGGAGACAGAAAAAACAAAGAGAGAGGGAGCGTTTAAAGTGTATTGGAATAAGCACAGACCCAGTGTTTAGTGGTGTTCCAAAACCCTTTTTAAAAAAAAAAAGGCACACAAAGCCACCATTTGACTGCACAGCCAAAGATGCCACTCTAATTGACTAGCTAAAAGCTCAGTGGACTATCTGTCCAGCTTTCTAATAAGCTCAATGTATACCTACTTGTTTGTGCATGTGAGTACTCCACTATGTGTGAATACAACATTAGGTGGTAATAGTGCAGCTAGAAGTTGCACTGCATATAGGTTCCCTCACAGTACCATCTAAAATAAATCAATACACACATTATGGCCCTCTATTAACACGCACATTTGCAGTGTGTGCATGCAGGCCTGCGCGCACATGCATGTAATCCCTCATAAATGGAAATGGTGATTATGCATTACTGACAAGAGTCATTGGTTACGCTAGACAAGACAAGTGTGTATTGGTATATGTGCGTGTGTGTGTGCGTCTCTGTGTGTACACACTTGGCATTCATTAAGTCGAAACAAAACAAGCGGCAGCAGCTGAGTGTGTGAGTGTGTGTCTTGGCTGAGACAACAGAGAGAACAGATTCAAAGAGAGCCAAAAGTGGGGTTCAGTGAAGAGAGAGAGAGAAAAAAAAGAGAGAGAGAAAGAAAAGAAGAGCCGAGAAAGAGAGAACGCAGAAATTAAGTTAAGAAGTCTGTTTAAGAGGGCCACTCAACTTCTGATCCACACACACTTTTGCAGTGCTTTATAAGTTTGTCTTCAGTCTTTCAAACTCACACGCATTTCAACTAATAGCTGAGTCGCCGGGGGCAACCCCAATGAAAACCTCTTGTAAGCATTAATCAAATGAGCTGAAATAAGATGCATCATGATCTAATTTTTTCTGGTTCTGATTTCATCCGACTCTACAAGTCTTAGATGACACCAGATTAAGTGCTTGAGATTGTGTTTCACACTTAGAGGCTACAAAATGACCGGATTAATAATGATGAACACAAATTAAAACCAGAGCTCTGTACCTACATGCTCCAAAGTATATACAATCAAGCGGCAAAAACGTCCTGATCGTGAAAAAGAAAACCACACTGGACTCATGTTTAGATTGGGCCCGTGAGAGCAGTAATACTAAATTAAAATACCAGTGGATGATTTATACTCATTTGATTTATGACTTAACAAGATGCTGACTAAATGCCAACATTATGACAGCTTATCGGAGAAGAAGCTTCTGTAGCATGTTTTATGACTGAACAGAAGACTTCCTTCAGGGGCAATGCAAAAGTATTGTGTCCAGCTGCAAGACAACTGCAAAAAAAAGGGTATGGCTAACTACTCCGTTAGCCAAGACAACAAGTTTATCGTAAAAGACCATTTAAAAAGCCTGTTCTGGGACTTGTCTTGACAACTCAGTGACTGGTAAGTACGCAGATTTGGGAGAGGAACAGAGGTGCAGGAATATAACTAGGTCAGTAAACCATGGCAGTGCAGATGAGACTGTGCTGGGTTGGGGATATAAGTTTGTTTGTGTGTGTGTGTGTGTGTGTAGGGCCCACTTTTGGCAGGGGAACCCCATTTGGAGAATATGGTCATGCTGGTAGGAGAGGGCTACAATGAGCTGGCATGTTTGAGGGGATGTGCTGCCAGTCTCTCCACCAATCTCAGGAGCATGGGAAGGCAAACACAGAGTTGATCTCAAAGACTTCTAAAGGGGGCCGCTTCCTGCCAAAAATCACTCGCACCTGTCCTTCTGTCTCTGCCTCCCTTCCTCTCTCCCTCTCTCCGCTGCTCCTCCCAGTCTTTCCCTCTCTGTCTGCCCTCTATCCCTTCATCCTCTCTCCACAGTGTGAAACTTTTTTTCCTTCACTCAAAATTGGAACCAGCTACGCCACCGCTCCACCCCTCCGTTTTGGCCAGTGCCAGGTGTAAAAGCTCCTGGCATCATCTCAGTTAGTCCTGTTCAGGAACAGTGCGGGGCAGCCATGCCAGGGCACTGGAGTCATCCTTCACACATCAAGCACACACACACACACACACACACACACATACGCACACACAAAATAAGCTTTTTAAGAGGGCATGAGGCACTGCCAAGTACTGGCTAGGCTTGTGTTTCATTAGCATCAGATAGGGAGCCTTTCTTCATTCAGTCCTGCTGTGTGTGTGTGTGTGTGTGTGTGTGTATGTGCGTGTTTGTGTGTGTGTGTGGAGCGAACTAATGAAAACCACGGAGCAGGCTGGCCTCTTACTGAACTCCACTCAACACACAGCACTACAGGCCATCAGAGCAAGAGAGAATAAAAGTGTGAGTGTCCTTGTTATACGTTATTTCTTCAGTGCTTTTCTTCCTCAGCAGGTAGAAAGTAGAGTGTTAATGCTTTGCTATAATATAAGCCACAGGGTCACTTGGTTTCAATTCAACACTTTCTGTTGTTGTCAGTCAGGCAGGCAGGCCGTTCTACAATTATTCTCTCAGTGTACAATCCAATCTCATTTGTCCTGTCTGACTTCAAGATCACCTGTTACTAGAAGTTTTTTTCTACTACTTGCAGAAAAACAACATTTTTATTCTTTCTTTCACACTTTTTACCTTGTAAATTCAAGTCTACAAGACTCTGACGTCTCTGGAACAGCCTCCTGAAACACTTTCTCATCAGCTGCTTCCGAGGCCCGCTCTTCTGTTTCAGAGCCAGGTAGATGAAAGCTTGTAATGACCAAGCTCAGATTTGGAGGTTACAGTATCGAATGACAGCTAGGAGGACTTAGGCAGGTGCTTGACACGCAGTGAATGGAGCCTGTATGGGCTGCTCATTACAGAAGGACATCTGCTGCTGTCCGGCCCCCAGACTCCGCCCCTAGCTTTACACTGATGCTTTGATGCCCTGTCAATGTGTGTGTGTGCGAGACCAGCGGCAGAACAAAAACAACACACGCACACACACAAGCACACACGCATGCAGCCACGCTCACACACACCTGCCACCTACAGTAGCTAGAATACAAGTAGTGAGAATAAAAAAAAAGAAAAAGGTTTATGGCTGCTCGTTTGCGACACCAAAATATGAGCATGAATGCATGTGCATTGTGTGCTGTATAGTGTGTGTGTGTGTGTGTGTGTGTGTGCATGTGGTTTTGAGGCAGAGGAAAAAAAACATCACACCAGCCATTTTAATCTGCTACACACTCTATAGAGCGTGATTATTTGTAAATCATATTTTCCAGCTTGTGATTTCAAAACCTGCTTCATGCTGAATGCATTAGAAGCATCACATTTTCCAAAAGATTCCATTTTCCAAGAACATTTGTCTAGGAGAGAGAGCTGTGTTTTGTACCAATCTCTCTGACAATTACTATTTTTTCACAGACTAAATCCATTTCAATAATTCACCCGTGATATAAATGCCTTCTTTTAAAAAAATGATGCCGGCCGGAAATTAACAGCTTATTGTACTCTGCAACAACTTCAATTTTTAAATGATTCATTTGGAAATGCACGGCAACATTCCTTTAAGTGGCTAATTATAAATGACTGAAATGGCATTTGCGTTAAAAGATGGGGGGGTGTGTGCTCATTAGAAGACCTCAGCGCCCTTTACAGGGTGGCACTATTTACACTTCTCTGTTGACTGTCATCTTCTATTACAGAACTAATGGGCAACTTGCTCTCCTCCAAACATTGAGTGAGAGAAGAAGGGAAGAGGAGAGTCAGAGGAGGGATGAAAAAGAAATGACAAAGAGAGCGCGTGCACTACGTTTATAAATCAATGCGATGAACAAAGTAGCACTGGAACATTTTGAATTGATTTTGCTGGGGATGTTGTTAAGAGAGGATACATGGGAGACATGGGGGGAGAGAGAGTGAGAGAATGAATTACACAGAGAGAAAGAGAGCAAATGAGAAAAAAAAAGAGGAAGATAAAGCATGTGTGTGAAAAACAGTGTAGAGAACTTGAAAGCAGCTTGTATCATGGGGCAGCTTCTTAACCCTCAGCTCAGGAAATTCATCACAACTAAACCGCACTAACAGTCTGTAACAAAGTTCCTCATCACACTCAGCAGCAGCAGCAGAAGAAGCAGCCGCCTTTGGTCTGAACTCACACATAAGGACACCAACAGGTTCATAATTCTACACCAATACAAGATTCAGGGCTCTATGTAAGCTCTTTGATGACCCAATGACTCACAAACAGGATTAGGAACCTTACACACATGCACGCACATAAACACACATGCAGTCTCACCTCTTCTTTGCAGGACCGTCCTCGCAGTACTTGCTGCTCCCATCCAGGCCCTGAGAGCGCAAGGACCCATCTTCTTTGTGGCTGCCCTTTGACCCCGAGCCGTTCAGCTGCCCATTGGCTAGGGAACCTGAGGAGAGAGGCGCCAAGAGAGTTACCGGCAAATTTTTTTCTGGCCACCTGCAGAAATCTGGCATGGTCCTGTGTGGATATTTTATGATCCCAGGGCTTGATATTGCATAAAAATATAGTCCTTGGGGACCGAACAATATTTTCATCTATCAGTGTTAATAAAGCCTTCTGTTTTTGATTTGATGCAGTTGAAGGCTGAGTAGATACATTTCTTTTGATAAGATTATGGTAGTTCTGCTTTATCTGACAGTGTAGAGTGTGTAGAACACGGAAAACAGACAAAAAGAGAGAGGTTGATAAATATAGAGAGCACAAATTATTCAAGCATCTAGACTGCAGAAATACACCGAGCCCCTGAGCCAAAAACATCTGCAGTCAATGCGAAAATAGTGACATCCAGCGAATGTGACTGAATGACAAACTCGCATACAGTCCTTCACATCACATATTGCCACATCTATTGCAGCATCGTGGGAGCTAGTTCTGGAGTGAGGAGAGAGTTACTTATTCATTCTCCTGTCCACATTTTCCCTTGTCAAATACAACTGCTGTTCCCTGCTGACGTACGTGATGTGTGCCCTTTGACAAAAGGATTAAAAAAGAAGAAACAAGCCCGAGGCAGTGAGAGAAGTGAACAGATATTGCCGGACTTGACATTCTTAGTGAGCCCAATTGACAGAGCCCTAATTAAATATTTAGCAAGCAACTCAGACAAACAAAATAAGCCCCCAGACAGATTCTTAAATCAAAAGCAACAACAGGCACAGAGAATTCAAATTAGGTCAAACAGAGGAGTGGAAGTCAATGGTAATTAAGGAAGACAACCAAATTAAATAGATATCACAAAGCCTTGATTTCCTCACGGGCAGTTCTTGCGATTCTTGGAACGTGTCATACAGGCCCGATTCAACAATAGCGTGTGAATGAGCAAACTTATCGAGAAAACAACTGGGGAGGTTCAAAGCTTTTCGGAGTCATTTAAAAAAAAGAAGAATGCGGGAGACAGTAATCGACTGGAGACAGAGGGGCAGTCACATGTTTAAAACTGCACTGCTCGTGCCAGCTGACATATCACTTTGCAGAGCTGAAATCTGAAGATTTATATCAGTGAGTGAGCAATGCAGCAATCAAACATTTGACACTGACAATAATTCGTCACATTTGACCCGTTTTCACAAGTATTCATGCCTGACTAAACTTTGGTATGGCAGGTTGTTAAATTATTCACCTTCATTTTGCAAAAACAAATGATGACTCGCTGAACATTCAAGCTCCCAGTGGTTTGTTTAACCAAGAACGCTGCTGTCATAAACCCTTTCATTCACCTTTCCACTGGTATGTCACTTTCTCATTGGCTGACAGATTCTTAGTTCATCTCCTTTCCTGCACACCCAGTGAAATTCCACTTGACTGATGCTTTGGTGGGACGTGTCACTCACCCTGCACCGCAAACTCATAATAGTGGGTGTCAGAGGGAAAATAAATTAAGATAATAACGATAGTGGAGCACGAGTTAGGATAAGTGGCAACTTGAATGATATCCTGTTAGTGAGAAGGCTACTGTCGAACAAGCCCAGGCATTGTGTCATCTGACAAAGATGGGCCGGGGAGCGGAGTAGTAAGATCAAATGACAGTGTAGGAGACAGGATGAAGATGAGCAATTGAGGAGCAGGTAAAAAGAGTTTTCAAACATATGATTTAACTGAGGTTTATAAATGTGCTTTGGGCTGAATGAGCACACACACACACACACANTATAACAAGGACACTCACACTTTTATTCTCTCTTGCTCTGATGGCCTGTAGTGCTGTGTGTTGAGTGGAGTTCAGTAAGAGGCCAGCCTGCTCCGTGGTTTTCATTAGTTCGCTCCACACACACACACAAACACGCACATACACACACACACACACACACACACACACACACACACAATCATTATTGCATAGACACACAGGCTGTCGGTTTTTCTCATACACGCAGGGCAGGTCAGTACCTGAAAGCGGAGGTACAGTCATCAGGCACTCTCGTTGCGGTCAGAAAGTTAACAAGTGCCGGCGTGATGAGTAAAGCCATTGCACTGCTGGCAATGCTTTATGTTGGCGTTGGAGAGCCTCTAAGTCTATAGACCAGAGGTGAATCACTGCCTTACAATGTCATGGTGGCACGAAGGGCTTACATCCCTGTGCCTTTAATCAATAAAGAGTTTCACTTAAGAGTCCTTTTGAAGTTTCCCCTTTCAAGCTAAAGTACAATTTCATAAAATGAATAGAACTTATGGCAACAGAGAGTTCAATTAATCTCCATGTGTGAGACTATTTTTTTAGGATAAATTCCAAAGATTAAGACAGATTAAGACATTTTCCAGTACTTCATTTATGAGCATGAAAAAAAAAGTTTAATAGAGAAATTTGGGGGAACTGATTAAAAATGATAATTAGTTGAGACACTATAAAGAGGAGATGGTGCAAAGAGTCTTATCACGACTTCTGGACAATATGTTCTGCCAGTGAAACTTGCACCAGAGCAAAAAAAAAACCCAAAACCCTGAAATAGCTCATTAACTTTAATTGTGCTCAGAAAATGACTGACGCATGATGTCCCCACTGAACGCAAACAAACAGGCAGAGGCCCATTTCACCGCCCCCTCTCCTCTACTCTTTCCCTCTATCTACCCCCGCCCCATTCCTCCAAAGAGTTGTTTGACATATGCTGGTTGCACATCAATGCCCATCTGAGGGGCAGAGCTGGGAATCTTGGGAAGGCAGAGGGCTGGGGATGGGCGAGCGTGGCAGACAGAGAGCCAAAGACTGGTGCCTAAACTCGAGCTCCTGGTTCTGGTGGAGGCCTACGACAAGAGGCTGGAGTAGTGGCAGAGGTTAGGGCTGGAATGAGATGGGGCCCGATAGCTGGTCCTCAGGGGTGGGGGGGTGGGGGGTTCTAATCAGATTTATGCGTGCTTAACTAAGCCCATCGCCTCGCTATGTTCACCTCAAAGTCTCGAGAGAGCAGGAGGGAGTGAGCAGAGGTACATAGCGTAACATGGCGTATCACAGGGCTGAGAGGAGCCTATTAGTGTGAGCTGCAGTAATAAGTGGAACTATAGCAGAGTAGTCATGCCATAAGAGAGAATCATCGTGGGGGCAGGGAGTGCCTTTACAGGTTCTTGATTACACTTACAAACACAGGCTTAATGTGAAAATGAGTGCAATGCTGTACCTAATGGACAGGGAACCATATACGGGCTGTGAATGAAGCTATGATAAAATGCATACTTGCTTCTAGGTTAGCAGATCTACGGTAGTAATCTGTGTTTTGACTTCCCTCTCGTAAATGAACAATTCTGCCCAATTTGCAGTTGAAATTCTAATGTTATACAAGACTTTAATCTCCCTTTCTCCTCTTGTAAACAAGAGCACTAAAAATCTATTTCATGCCCTTTGTTCAAGTAATCCTCTGTGCCTGTGTACAATTAAAATTGCGGGATAATATAAAAAGAAACAATGGGTAGTTTTATTTTAGGGAAACTCCCCATGGTACCCATTCCCAGACGTTTTTCAGAGTAGAAGTGGATACTAAAATTGACTGCCTGGCAAGAAGATTTCAAATAGCCCCAAATATACTGCTCTTCTTTCCAAAATTGGACCGTACAACATTGCATGACACTTACCGCAAGCCAGAACAAAAGCATACAACAATGTGCAGTTCAGAAACATGGCATCTGCTTTGTGCAGTTCGTGGCTGTAAATCTAAAACATCAAAGGGTGAGATGGGATTCTGTAATGGCTTGAGCTGTTGTGTAAAAAGAGCACACGAGGACAGACTAGACGCAACCTCTTTCGCTCACTTGACTCGATACCTAAACTCTCCCTCTTTCGGCTACTGTGATTCTCTTATTCCAACTTCTCTCTGCTGGTATTCCAGAGAGAGAATAGAGGGCCCACACAGTGTTTTAGCTGCCACGGCTGCCACTCTGGCCATGCAAAGGGCTGGCGGCATGGGAAATACAGACAGACAGCAGAGTGACAGCGGAGTGAGTGCTGAAGGAAAGGGGACGACATGCATAAAAAACGGGTAGGCAGGTCCTGAGACGGGCAGACAGACAGGAAGAGAAAGAGAACGGACAGTCAGAGAAATGGGCAAACAGGGAGCCCTCTCTTCAGCCCCCTCCTGGTTTTTGGCTAGCAGCCAGCTCTTCCATCAATAGCACTCAGGGAAATGGAGAGGGAGGAATGGATGGCGGGGGAGAGGAGAGGTACAGACGAGTATAGCGGAGGGATATGGCGAGGTAAGGAGCTACAGGAAGAAGATGCAGCCTCAACGATTCGGAGAACAGAAGAGGAAGGGTGGGAAACAGGACAGGGGGAAAGGAAGGGAGGGTGGCCATGGAGGAAGAATGGAAAAAGAAGGAGGGAGGGTTTGGGTGACAGATACTGTAGATAGTTAAGACAGACGGGACAGAGGACAGGAAGGACAAAGCGGAGAAGCAAGAGGGAGATGGTGAGAAAAGGGGAGGCAGAGACGGATGGAGGGAGCAGGAGGGAGAAAGAGGCTATGGTGAAGGGGGGGGTGTGGGGGTGGAGATACATAATCGAGGAGATTGAGCAGCGGGAGGGAGAGAGGAGACAGGAGCTTGCGGAGAAGGCAGTAACCAGAGTCCTATTGATGTGTAATGAAACCCTGACATCCGGGGAGAGACAACCGGAAGGACAGTCGGATGGAGGGAGATAGGGATGAGAGAAGGAGAGAAAGAGGAAGAATGTGGCTGTGATGGAGTGGGAGAAGGGTGAGTGGGTGAACAAGCGGAAGTCGGGACGCAGAAGGGCATAATGTCATTTGTTAAATAATGCAGGCAGCGAGTGGGAGAAGCAGGAAGTGTGATGGACACAGAGATGGACGGCTGCCAACAGCGCGAGGTAAAGTGGCCAGGGAGATGGCATAATTGCTGGATATGGGCAGGGAGAAGGCTGGGTGGGTGGGGAGATAGACTGACACGCACACACGGACACACATGCAGCTGACTGACAGACTGCCACACCTCCTTTAAAACAGATAGCCACTGCTGCCACGCAGTGACTGAGAGAGGAGGAGGCGGAGAGAGGGAGAGGTTGGGGATGGATGGAGGTATGCAGGAAGGGAAAGATGGCGAGACAGATGCCTGGGGAGGGGGACAAATGCTGTTTCACGGAGGCTTACAGCCAGGTACCGCTATAAACTCGATGACACCCATTTCCCAAAATGGTGGATGCTGATCTCAAAATATACCGAAGCAGAGAGGACCTTGCCTTTATTCGGACCAGATCCTATGTATAGACAAGGGCTTCAAATAGAATTTTTTTTGGTATTATTTCTTCAATCAGAGCTGAAACTATTAGCAGATTAATCGATTAAACAGAAATTTAATCTGTAACTACGTCAATAATCAAAGTCAATTTTTAAGCAGAAACATATCTTCGGGTTTTCTTAGTCTACTATCATAGTAAAGTAAATATATTTAGGTTTTGGCCTGTTTGTCTGACAGACGAGATAACACGTCAGCTTGGAAACTTAAAATGAGCATCTTTCACTATTTTCTGACATTCTGTTGAACAAATGATTAACTGATTAATTGAAAAAAGAACTGGCACAATAATTGATAATTAAAATAATTGTACGTTGCAGCCCTACTTTCAATTATTTTTCTATTAGACGGTAAAAAAAATTCATTAGAAATTACCAAAAAAAATGCCCATCATAATTTCCCAGAGCCCAAAATGATGCCTTAAAATTGCTTTTCGTGTCCAACCACCCAAAAATACTGAATTTATTATGATGCAGAGAAATGCAAATGTTTGACATTTCTGCTAAAGCAATTATACAATTATTAAAATGTTCCTTTATTCATTTTCTGCTGATCAAGTAATCCATTAACCGACTAATCTTTTAGATCATTTAGCTAGACAGCTATCTCTAATCCATCATCTTCTCCAACTCCATCTATGACATATTTAATGATCATGTACATGCATGGTCTGGCTCTCCAAAATGGCTGATAGTTTCACAATAAAGCCTGTGTGAGACCGAAAACCGTGGCACATGTCTGGCTCCGACATAAGCCCAGACTCTCTAACCCACAGTCCTCTAAAACAGCAGGGGCTGCCCATTCAGGATGTAGCGCACGCTGAGTGTGATCCTCCAAAATGGCTGACAGTTTCACCACAACGTCTATGCGAGCAGGGAAACTGTGCCGCTCGTACAACCTCCAAAGCCTTGCTAACCCACGGTGCTCTAAAACAGCAGGGCCCGTCTATTCAGCCCGGCTCCCTTTTGTGTCAGTGCGGGCTGCTGTCGTTACCCCCGGCACGATGGGCCGCCGACGCTTTCTAATGAGTCATTTTTATTCAGGCGATAAGGTCAGCTACCCGCGGCGGCTTAAAAGGCCCTGAGGAGCTCTGGAGTGGCAGCTATGAGATGCCAGACAGACACACAGAGATACACTAGCTACAGGGAGGGGAGGGGGCACACAGCACAGACAGAGTGAGAAGAAATGAAGGTGTGGAAAAATATATAATAAAGAAAAATAAAGAAAAAACGCTAGGTATGAAAGATAAGCTACATTTCAAAAGAGACTTCCCTCCTGTCTGTCTGCCTGTCTCCCTTTCTGCCTAGCTGGATGGCTGGATGACTTTCCTTTCTTTCAGCGTCTGGGTTGTGTTAATGTCAGCTGAGAATAGCTTCTGAGGCACGTGTGAAGTTCAAATCTCCGCTGTTGGCTGGCTGAGGGCTTTTTTTTGTATGGGAGCACCAGTGTCAAACAAAGACATGGTGGCAGCTTGGTTCAAAACAAGCTGTTCATCCCCCTGTGCTCTCGCTCTTCTTGTGTTGTTTCAGGTTTACACAGCACGACGGCAAAATCCTTCAAATGTTACTGTAGCGGGCTTCCACCTGGAATTGGATTTCTGAATTCATGTCAGGGTTTCTATTAGTCCACGTTTTAATGAGTCTGGACACAAGGGTGAGTGTAAATGTCCAGGCTGGAAAAGATTAACAACACTTCTACACGTGTTTTTCTTGTGTGTTGCACTGTGGAAGACCTCATCAGAGTCCCTCTGTTTGATGTGTAAACAACATTTGAAAACAAACGGGAAGAACTTTCAGTTCAAGGGTTCCTTTGAGGATGTGACGCTGAACCAGCAAAGTGAAAGACTGCAGCTCGCTGCCCACTGACCCACAACAAAAAGCAAATGAGAGTCCTTGATCATCTGTTCTCATTGGATTCTCTCCATTTTAAATCAGGTTCCGTCGTCAAAGAAAACATGTTTAGTCTTCACATACAAACAGACCAATAAAACTGTCGCCTGAAATTAAAGGAATGAAGAGCTAGACTGAGACGCCAATGTCAGCCAAGCCAAGATAAAACTGGCAACTCTGACATTTACTCCACAAAATGCTAGTGCAGCAGTTTCTTTGCTTCTTTCATTTCGTCAAAACAAAGTGAAAGTTGTCAACATGTCAGATTGCTACATTTCAAGATATCCTTTAATTGTTGCAGGGCCGCTTACACTACACTGTGAGGGATGTAATTCATTTTATTCTGCTTAAGTTTAACTCTTTTCAAAGTTCTCATTCTAACCTGATCTCTAATGTGAGGAAAAATGGTAAATTAAACTTGTTCTTAGACTGGCATGCAATGGTACTGTATGTTCAAACCCCTGGTTTATGGCAGAATTTAACAGTAAAACTTTTGTTACAACAACAACGAAAAAATCTGGTCTGAGGTCAGTTTGCTTTATTTCCTGTTTTTCACCACTTGGCATTGAATACACTAAATTACCAAAATAGCATACTGTGGTTAAGTGGAAAGCTACAAATACACTCATTTGATATCTATAGCAGTATTTATCCCAGTAAAAATACACAAGTGGAACGATGGTATACACAGTGAGACAGGTCCCTTGCATTAAGGACATGGACATGAGCTTACCATTGGAGTTTGTGGTTCCGTCACCATCCAGCTGCCGTTTCTGTGCACTCCTAAACTCCTTTAGGGAGAGGTAAAGCACCTTTCGCATAACCCGCTCCTCCGACCACGGGATCCCATCACTGTCATCCTGTGGAAACATCCAGAGAGAGAATGGGTCAGTTAAAACTCAAATCGTCACCTATTGTGCTGTGTTTCTGCGCATGGGGGCATTTCTGATACTTAACATGATTCGGAACAACAACAACAACTCAGAACTGTATTTTGGTTATTCTTTTGAAAAATCTAAAGCTGCAGACAAATAATAAACAACTCATTAATACAGGCTGCATGTTTGCAATTAATTTAGTTATTATAGTTTATGCTGAGCTTTTGCCATTGTTTCTGCAAGCATGCCCACAAAAGTGTGACTCACAGGCCAGTTGTGTTGAGACGTCCAAGGCGAAAACAAAACCTAACAAGCTAATGTCAGCACAGACTGTCCATTTTCGCCTTCTTCAGCCAATTAGGTGCCACAGAGTTACCTTTTTTTGCCCTGTGGAAACTCTAAAAACAGCCTGGAAAAATACTTGTTTACATCAAGATAAAAGTAGCTGCAGCCAGTTAGTTAGTTATTTAGGAATCTGGAATATATTATGTATTTGTCTATCAAAATAACAACAATATACACCAAGCACAATGATGTTGCATTCAGTGCGGAAATGCATGAAAAGTTATGACAGCTTTAGTAGACAAAGTTTTTGTATCATGGGGAATCGCCTTACATATTGTTCCGGTTGCTGTTTCTCGCCACATCGTGACATTAGCATGACACGACATTAGCATAACATAGCATTAGCTTGCAGCTAGTCACAGGGCAAGACATTAGCATAAGAATGCACAAAGGACTGCATCCCACCACAATGCCATGATAGGAGAGTGTTATGGTGATGAATAGGTAGGAAGCAAATGAAAAAAGCATCATGGGACTGTGAGTTCATGTGTTGCTAATCTCTCCCAGGGAGACTGAGACAGGAGATGCTATTGTCAAAGAGGTCGCCAGAAGTCACACACACACACACACACACA
>NTHP01000011.1:1941387-1956084 GCA_003416845.1 Oplegnathus fasciatus | reverse complement strand
GTGTGTGTGTGTGTGTGTGTGTGTTTAAATGTGTGTGTGAGCTCACACAGAGAAGTGTTCCTGTGCTCTGGAGACAGGTTAACTGCCAGTGTCTGCACACAGCGGAAGACGGGCCAGAGAGCTGCCGCCCCAAACATCCGTTATTTAGGGAACAGCCATTGATCTCTCTCTTTCTCCCTCCCCTCCTCTCGTATTCCCTTTTTCTACATCTGTTCCCTCTCTCTCTCCCTCGGTCCCTCTCTCTCTCTCTCTCTCTGCCTACCACTTATTCTGCCATCCCTCACTCACTCCCTCACTCACTCTCTGCCTCCTCCCCTCTCCCCTTGCCAGCAGCTCGACCACCAGGCAAAATCACTCTACACTGAATTTAAAGTCCTGTTTTTTTCCTTGCCTTCCACCGTCCTGCTGTAAGTGGTGGGTCTGTGTAGCGAGAAAGCCAATTCAACTCAGGCTAGCCCGATAGCCACGCAAACCGCATGCACAACATGAAAAGGGCCCTTGGATCCCCCCCCTCCACTTCCCAAGATTGTTTTCCCACACAATCAATCCCCTCGCGTTTCTGCAGAATGATGTGAATCGCAGGAGACCTATGTTTTTTCGCCATACAACCGCCAAGTGGGAGACTCAGGAATTTTAACGATTGTCAGGGTTTCCCCCCCGGTTTGCAATCACTCACTATTCGGGTTCTCTTTCCCACTAAAGCTTCAGAGTGAGGGGGAGGGATGGTATCCTGTCAGAAAGATCCAGGAATTCTCTGTGCGAGCACTGAGTACAGTGAGGACTCAGTGAGGAGAGAGGCCGGTACACTGAAGCCATTGTAAGCCAGTCAGCCACCCACACGTGGTGCTAGGCAGATACAGATACACTCTCATGACTGGAGGGACAAGAGCTGTGTCCCAAATCCACACGATACTAACATTATAAACTAGACACTATATTAGGATGCTAATTTGGCAGTTAGTATCCGAAGAAATCAATGCACCTAGCTATCAATTGGTTGTCAAACTGTGACTTTGGAAATCTTCAAGTTTAATTGGCAGCTGGGTTTCAAAGATTTATCACTTTATTTTTTGTATACCGAGATGTTTCAGTTCAGATTTTTTTTTCAGCTGTGACTAATTTTCTTCATTTCCTTTCTGAATTGCATTCTGAGACAACAGTGTCCACCGAGAGAACACTAAAAAAAAATCTAGTGAATTTAGTACACATAGTCTTAATAGTATACTTAATATTGTCACTTTTCCTGTGAATGCACTACATATGCCCTGCCTAGAACTAGTATGTTTTATAGAACTGGGTTACAGCTAAGGACTCATTTGGGACAAAACTATAATGCAACAGAAAACCATATCCTTCAGCTGAACTATTATCAAACTCATCAAAGTAGTCAAACTAAGATGCCACTCTGGTGTGTTCTGTCTGTGTTTTTAGCGCCCACACACGCTCGCGAGCTTCTCTGGTGTGACTCCGAGCTTTTCATTATATCAGTACAGCTCATCACAATGGAGGAGTATGTGCGAGTGTGTGGCTTTGCATCATCTCAGCTTTGCTCATCACAATGGAGGAGTATGTGTCAGTGCATTTACGTGTGTACCAACTGCACTCCCTCTGGCTCCCCACACCTCCGTTTACCACCAAGGTCACATCCGCCACTTTCCTGGTAAAGTGAATAGCTCCTATGTCGATGGAAAGCCTATACAGTAAGAGCAAATACGGCCTGCCGTTTCAAACAAACGCTACTCCCCTGCTCGCACACACCTACGCACACTGTCACTCACTTTGTCTTGCATACACAAACAAGAATTCTCTGAAATTACCATGTAGAAGACATAATGATGTGGCTTGCTATATAGACACAGCATGGTGCCATTTCTCTTTTGTTATCCACGGATAAGTGGGATCAAAGACAGTTGCACCATACTGGGGCAAATGTCAGGTTCTGTTACTAACTACTGCTATAAAACAGCGTGACCATGTACAGCACCCGTATGGTTAAAGTCACATTGTGTGAAGCTAATTTACAGGACAAGAACTGTGCCAACGCAGCTCAAATCAAAAGTTACGTGGAATCTATTTCCTGGCAATCACGAGTAGCATCTGAGAGCAGAGTGGACCAAACGTAAGAGGTCATGGATGTGACAACTTTTTGGAAAACCAGTTGTGACGTAACAAAAAGATTTTCCCCTCTCTGCGCTCTTGATGTTTATTGGTGATGGAGGCTTTTCTTGCAAGTTGTGTCATAATGAAACTAATCTGAAATCAGGTAGTCTTCCTGTCAGTGTAGCCGAGGAGGAGGAGGTGGTGCTGGGGAAAGTGTAAAGATGACTAAGATTTAAAAAGAATTTAAAAAATGTAATTATCTGAAAATAATGGTTCACGCAAGAGCATCTGACTGAAGGTAAAGATACTGTAGCTTTTCCGTTTATCTTGGAAAACACAGGGGCAAACACACATTTAGAGAGCTTGAACTTGAGAATGTCTTCTAGTCTAAGGACATCGTACAACATGTGCATTGATGTTTAGAGGAACTATTTTTACCACAGTTCCCAACACTACCATTTTAAGTATTTTGCATGAACAAACCACAGGAGGCCGAGCAGGAGGCCCCTGCACTATCCCTGGGGAAACCCTGTGCACGTTTGCGTGCCAGGCATCTCTCCCGCTGGTTTGAATAATTAACTTGGGGCCTGTTTATCCTCTGGGCTTATTCAGAGTTGCTGGACCGTTGACTCACCCTTTTTAATTCCTTCAGGTTTTGGCTAAAAATGGGGAGACGGTGCTGGCTCTTATGGGACTGCGCTTAAGCACACCACACACTTTCTCCTCTTCAGGGTGTGAAAGTTTGTGGTTTGTGGCGGCCAAGTCATTTCAGAAAGAAAACAAAAGAGAAAAGACTCCTTTGCAAGACAAAATGATGCACAGCTTCTCTGATCTGTTCCCAGTTACCCAAAACACGGGGATTTCTACTACTTTTCTGCGTATGCGCTTTCTGAGTCTGAGTGAAGGTTTCAGGCACAGAGTATAACACAGATATGATGAGAAATTTGTATGAACAGGAGTGACAGTAATGGAAAACCTCACAGTTATGAAAACAGTCACAACGTAAAGGAACACACTGTTTTTCATCATGGTCTATATGTTAACCTTTGAGATGTGTTAAAATCTTACTAATGTTGACCAGATTTTTGACAGACACAACCTACACTGAGGGTTTCAGGGTAGCTGAAAGTCTGACAAGGCAGTGTCTTTCACTTTCACCCACTTTTTTTTTCATGCAAGTTAGCAAAAACAAATACAGAAAACATATAACATATAGGCCTATTCAAAGTTTTCTTGAGCTGCAGACGCTAAGAAGAGCCTCAACGAAATGCCTGCGTCTCCAAATCAATGTTTTATTGACGCGACTGGTAGCGAGCAGCAGTTTTTATTGTATTTGGCAGGCCATTGATTTGAACACGTGCTGATCTCCCTGCTCATCTATATTCATTTGGATGCTTAAGGCATCTTAAAGAGGCCGAGGGAGATAGGGTGCTAGTGGTCAGAGGTGTACAAAGACGCACACTAAAAGAAAACGAAGGCCCATTCTTAACATGTTCAGCATCACTCGGAGGAATACTCTGTATGCACAGTGTGTTAACATTTAACAGCATGTTGTTAACATGTAGCTTTACTGTGTGTTCAATCATCCAACAAGACCGAACGTCAGTCAGCATCTTAAGAAAATTCTCTGAGTTGAAACAGCCGCTTCTTGTGCATTCGCACCATATGTTTACATCTATACACAACACATAAATCTAGAACATTTCCAACTCGCATTTGAAGTGTGTTTGCTTGTGTGTACGTTTTGTATTTTGTTCTGCCTTTGCAAACTCTGCTAAATATGCAAACATAGTTCAACAAAATGCAGCTCTTGTGTAGTGTACAACATACCCAAGGACATAGCTCAGCAGCCATTACGGAGCAATCTCCAGCTCTGGTTTCACTTCCCATTAGCCATTCAGAACCATGACAATACCCGGGGGGGGGACTGTGCAGCCCTGGCTTTTCCCCTCTGCCAAGGCCTTCACATTAGTCAGTTCTCTCTATATATACCCCACCTACTCTTCCAGAAGTCCCATGTTTTGCAAGATGATATTTTTCACTAAATGTCTGACTAAAATTAATTTCCCACCCTACTTTCTCTTCCCATAGTAAAGGGGAAGAGTGTGTGAGAAGAGGCAGTCAACCTCCAACCTTTAGCGACCCAGGGGAGGCATCATCAAGGGCACAAAGGTCATGTTTGGAAATGGAAGTTACCATGCTGCGCATACAGTACTACATGTGTATATAGTATTACTTGCAGATATGTTTAGAGCATTCACTCAGCAAAATCTGCCATCAGGTAGCCAATTTTTGTGACTGACCTGTAAGTGCTCAAACGAATGAAAAAAAATCCTAAAAAAAGAAATATGGAAATTCACATTTGGAATATTGTATTGTAATGTAATGGCAATGCCACAATCTTATCCTTGCCCCATATCCTTGTCCCAATGGCCAAGTCAATCTTACCTTACCCCTACCATAAGCCCCTGCCCCTCTTCCCCCACCTCCGGTCCCAGATTACCCATCAATCCCATTTCATTCCACTGGCTCAGACAGCCCACCAATCAGACAGCAGGATGGGGAAGAATATGATAGTGGATTGGCTCGTGGGNNGGGGGGGGGAGGGGTGGAGCAGCTCAGCTATCCCCTAACAACAGCAGCGTGCTGTGAAATGAGTGAGTGAGCATGAGAGACAGAGAGAATTCACTCGTCCAATATCACCCTCTCTAGTATTTAGTTATTCCTCTTCCTCTCAACTTCTTCACTTGCCTCTCGTGCCTGTGCCCTTCTGTCTTTCTGTCTTTCTCTGAATCTCCCATGCACACTTGCTCAAAAATAGTTCTTTCCCCGTCCAGTGCCCCCCTCCCTCTTGCTCCCTCGGCTGTCAGTCTGCATATGACTGCTGACTCTGTTGCTCACAGCGACACTGAACAGAGCTCTGCCGAGGCTTCAGCCGTCAGATACACACACAAAAATACACACACTCGCCTGACGCTGTGGAAGCCGGGGGAGGTCAGGCTGGTTCCTAGCGGAAGGAAACAAATTACACACTGTGCTACACATGCCCACACACTCGCACACAAGTGCATATGTGCACGCACACATGTATGCACTTGCACACACACACAAGCGGCTCAGCTCGGGTTGAACGGGGTCTCTTTGCTGACCTACTTCTTCACTGTCACTCAGAGGCAAACATTGGGCACACTCGCGCTCAACATAAACTCTGCAATAAAGCCGTTCGCATGATGTGAATGTTTAGGATCAAGAGCGGGTTCTAACCTCACAGCCCCCCTATCTTTCCTGTAGTGAGGAGACAGAAACAAAAAGAGGCCCCCTTCTGTAGACTAGAGGTGTTAACAGCCAGCTACAGCCTCAAGCAGCCATCTTGTCTGTTTGTTTGTGTGCGTGAGAATAATAGAATGAGAGTAATAACAAGAAGCAGAAAGATATGTTATTATTATTGTCACACAGGGGCCTTTTAAACTTTAAGAGATGCAGTATGAATGTCACCATGTTTGGCGTTTTGTAAGCTCACATCTTTACTTCTATCTTA
The DNA here is from genome assembly GCA_003416845.1 of Oplegnathus fasciatus. Classification (NCBI taxonomy): domain Eukaryota; kingdom Metazoa; phylum Chordata; class Actinopteri; order Centrarchiformes; family Oplegnathidae; genus Oplegnathus; species Oplegnathus fasciatus. Next base: position 1,950,446 of record NTHP01000011.1, on the reverse strand, counting down.
TGATCCTCTTATGACAGTGAGAGATCCTTTTTCATCGCAGCTGTGGACAGCTCACCACATCTCTATTCAGACTGCTTTTGACCAAAAACAACCTTGACATGCCTTCTCTGCTGCCTTATTTAAAGCAGTTTCTTTTAGAAATAGAAAATGTTGGTTCAAAACTGATAGAGAGGGCTGCAGCGCTGCCAATACCTCTTCTTCTTCTCTGGAATGATGTCAAGCACAAAGCGCTTCAAGCTTTAACGACCTTGTATGGGCCTCTGTTGGGGCCAGTTGTTGTTTGTTTGCAGGTTATTACTAACACCTGAAAGCTGAATTCTAATTCTTGTGTTGTAAATGGTCTTTCAGCACATAGTTCAGTCTCAAGTTAACTGCCATTCAGGCAAGATAAGCGACTCTTGGATTCTCACTGGCATACTTAGACAAACTCTAGCACAAAAGTTTGGCTATTCACATCTCTCATCACCAAAGAAACCCACTGGACAGCGCATTTACACTTAGTTTTGTTTAGGAAGTCCTGAATGGACACACATTCAAACGTTGTCTCAAATTACTTCAGAAATGAAGCCTAGGTGCAGAGTTTCACACTCTAAAATTAAGAGATATTTGGGTGGACCCTCTGCATCAGAAGCTAGTTAGATACAGAGTTTCAGGTGGTTTCCAGATAGAACTTGATATATATGAAGTCTCTGGCTAAATCAATGCAGTGTAACATTACCATGCAGCTGTGGTGTTTTTGTTTTTTTTGAATGGTGTTGCGGTTTGCCACGGTCATGGATTCATAGCTGGTTGATCTTAACTGTTTGTGCCATAACATCTGCAGCGAAAACAGGTGAATACGAGAGAGGAACAGAGGTGCTTCCCAGACACACAAAGGCCTTATCACAGACCTCCAACCATTGCACACACACACACACACACACACACAACGCAGGAAGCCCACAGAGGGGGAAGCATGTGCCCATTGTCAGGGGGTCTCATGAGCCCCCCTGCTCTTTCAGCCTTGACAATAGCTGCATTGATAACACCTACCAGCTAGAGAGATACAAAAGGAGAGGGAGAAGGCACAGAAAAGGGACAAAGAGAAACAGAAGGAAAAAGGCATCGCAGCCTGTCAATGCATATTCATTCACTTCCTTGCCGTGCAGAACATTTTTCCCCATAAGGAAAGTGAAGTCTTGTGTGAGAGCAACTTTTTTCTCCTCTCATTAGACAAAAACAGTCCACTCCTGAAAAAAAGCTGAGCTATGATGAGATGAACGGGAAAAAAAAGAAAGCAGTGGAGGCAGATATAACTCGATAACCTTGCATTGGTTATCAGTCAGCCAGTCATTCAATCAGCCAGTCGGCCAGCCGCTGATGGGTGAGGTTGGGCACGCTCAGAATAAACTCCACCAGTGAGTGACAGCCGCCTTCATAAATCAATCCATTTGACAAGTTATTCATACATCAACACCCTCGTTTATGGAAATCATATGCAAACTCGCTGTCGAGCACTAGGCGCATTTACAAGGGAGTTATCCAATTCCCCCACAAGATCATTTGGTGTTCTTGCAGTGCGGAAGAAAAAAAAAAATTTTTTATGGCAAGCTTTTCACTAACGAGGGGAGAGAATGATAAACTGCGCTAGCTTGGAGATCTACAATTTAGACACATCCAGACATTTCTTAGTAGAGAAGTGGGCAGATGGAATAAATGCTAAAAGTAGCTGACATTAAAATTTGTGCATGAACATCTATGTCTCTTCACAGCAGCAGAAGTTTGAGAAAAATAGATTTAAACAGAGGAATTCTGGGCCTCATGTCAACAGCTCACTCCAGGCCTGAAACAATAAATTTCTAATCCCTGTCATGTTACAGGGCCCCTGCGCAGCTCCGGGCCCCCTGAATCGATCAGCCCCACCCCCACCCCCCTCCACACGGTGCCCCTGCCTGTGACACAAGTGAAGGGAGTAATCAATGGGATTTAGCGTGCGCTACAGATGCAATAACAAGACAAGTGAATAAAAGATTTAGGGCCGTGCAAGTGTGTAGTCATATGGTTTGTGGGGAAGGAAGATCTACAGATAAGTTCAGTGTCATGCTATAATTCTCATGACATGTGGTGAGCGTGCACAGTTGTACATTCACAGGAACTAGACAGAGACAAAAGACGAATCGAGGCAAAGGCAGAGGGTGTTTGTGTGCAACCACCAGGAGGGAATGGCGGGGACACGGAGTGCAGAAGCAGCTTCATTTCCCGTGATACTACCTTGGCCCCTAGCTCCACTGGAGATGATATGCACAAGGCTAAACTGCTCTGTTGACACTCGCTCAGAGTCTTGTATGTTCCAGTAATGATACCACAATGAGGGTTCCATGTTAACCTTAAAAACAAGCCCTTGACTTGTCACGTTTAAGTATACTAATTCAATGCAATAAGGTACCAAACAATTCTCCAGTTCCAACAACACTGATCAGGAGAAATTGAATGTCATATAAGCCGAAGTCGACACTGAGATTAAAAATCCAATATAGGCGAAGTCACTCGATATCACAACAATCATATTTCAGCCACGCTAATCAAATTCACAAGCATGACCCCCGGGGTATATTAAATGTGTATATAACATGTGTCATCTTTCAAATGTTTTGCAGGGGAGATATCCATCTATACTGGTAAATACAGCGTAAAAAGGTGAGCCAGCAGCAGTCGCAGTAGCTACAACAAATTCGCTCCCCATAAAAATGAGCAGTGGATAGATTTCAGCGTGCAGCTTGCCAGAACCACGGGAGGGAGACTAAATGATTATGTTACAACAACACCGCTCCAGCTCTCCGAAAACAACAATCACAGTCTAGGTAGGATATTGCGGCCGAGTAAAATTAAAGGGGAGTGGGAGCGAGACAGGCTGAGGGAGGGAGAGTGGGAGACAGATTTTATGGAGATCATCAGGGGCTGTGTGTGTCTATGGCTGTGCTGCAGAGCAAGCAGAGTCAAGCAACTCGCAAGTAGCCTGCTCTAAAATTCATACATCCTCTTTATGAGTTGACAGAAGGAGGAGGCAAGAGAGAGATAAACTCCTTCTATGACCAAGTAGCTATGACAGACTGATCCTGTGCAGAAATATGACCTGTCAATCAAACTCTGTTTGGGCCTTTTCAACAAGCCAAAGTTTAAACCCCAAACGACAACACTTCCTCTCAACATACAGTGTTGCACCACTGGGGACGAAAGAAAAACTATGCCTGTGCTGTGGCCGGTTAAGGGTTAACTGGCAGCAGGCTGAGCCTAATGCAGATTGTCAGGGAGATAAGATTACCAGTTAGTGTGGTGGTTAATGGAAGCAACCACAGCCCTCCGCTGACAGTTGACAGGAAAGGCAGGAACAGGGTCTGACCACGGTCACACAAGTGCCCCTTTCAGACCGTCACAGTGACGCGGGTTCAACCCGTCTCCATGGTCAACACGTCATCCAAACAGGCTTCACAACCTTCCTCCTGGCCTGGATTAAACGAGTCAGAATCTACTGTGCTTTGATTAGGGGCAAGGATTTAATGATACAGATGGTTAAATAACATTTAAGTGAGTTCCTGACTTGTGCAGACTGTTGCAGATCAGTCGCTGAACCGCAGCGGCCAAAAATTAAACTGTGACATGAGATCCATATAAAAATCGGTCAAACATGCACATTCAGTAGACACAGATCATATTTTTGTCTTCAGTAATGAAAATGGTAAAAGACAGGCAGAAGATCTTTCAACTAAAGCAAGATGTGGCTTTTCAGGTTCAATTTCCAAAAAAGCTTTAGACAGAGAGATATCTACATTTGAATCTAGCTTTACACTACCACACCCCATGTTTAACAGACCAAAACTAGATTTAAAACCAGATTACACTTGTCCACACAGAAAAAACACAAATCACATAGGGAAGCCATAAATGCTAAGACCATTTTTATCTTACAAGATAGGCCTGCAGATACCAGAGTTAGGACAGCAGCAAAAAGTTGTAATGAGAGCCAAGCTGCTGTTGTACAACATATACACAACCGTAATACAATGCAAAATATGTGAGATGGAAAGTATAAAACAAAAGCAGCAATGGCTCGAACTGCTCACAAATGTTAGTCAGGATCCCAGACAATATTAAAAATTACTGTGCAAAAATTCCAATTGTTAAACAACATCTAACGCGTACTGTGCTTCACACTGAAGTACACTCATTTTACAATGCAGCACAACTGCTCATTTACAACTCACCTAGACCTCATAGTGCTACATCCAAAGCCTATTTTCTCTGTATTCTGCTGTGTCCAACATCTTAAGCCTTTTTAAAGCCTCTGTTTGTGTGTGTGTGTGTGTGTGTGCGTGTGTGCGTGAGTTGCTGTATGACTGCAGATTACACTGTAGCCAGAGAACGTTATGAAACAAAGCCAGGGCTTAGGCAAGGGAGTTCCTTTGCTTAGGGAGTTGTAGTGCAGGCCCAGGAGTCCATTCCCTGGCACAACCGCTGGCACAAAAAAGACAAGAGGCAATTAAGAAATGATTTTCACCTCACAGCTTGGGACAAAACCCTCGTACCTCACCCCACCCCTTGCTCCACTCACTCCGCTATCGCACACAAAGGCAAAGTCTCCGAGGCCTAAGGGGCCCGGAGAAAGGGGGGGCGAGACTGACAGAATACGGGGGACAGAGAGAGAGAGAGAAGGTGAGAGAAACGGCAAAAAAGAGGGAGTATAAGAATAGTGAGACAAGGTAAAGGAAAAGCAATGGAAGAGGCGGTGTAGACGGAGGTGGAGCGGAAAAGAAAAAGAGTGTGAGAAAGAGGTGAATAATGGCGTTGGTACAGTGGGGATGAAGAATGAAGGTGATGCATGAGGGGCGATTAGATGGCGTCAGTGTAGCTAGCAACCCACAGAAGAGAGAGAGAGAGAGGCGTGCGCCCACACGTGTATTGCGGACTCTATCACCGGTAATTGACCTCTGAGGGAGCCTGGATAGGAAACGAAATAAATGAATTTAGGTCCAAGCGCAGAGAAAAAAAGAGGTAGCTCAAAAAAAAAAAATGGTATAAACCTTATACCAGCTCAAGCTCAAGCCGCATGGGTCGAGCAGGTATAGTTATGTCATGAATGGGAGAGATGTTTAGTTGGCGCTCTTACATTTAACAGTTGTGGGTTCGTTATTGAGTCACTTGGTTATAGCTGGTAGTCATTTACGAATTAGATAACTTCATTACTGGATATATTCTGTCTGACTCAAATAAATCCATTAATGATGTTGTCAGTATAACAAACCAAATAGATTGGGTTAGTTTCTCACACTCTCACAATGTGTGAAAAGTTATTTTAAGCCCGAGTTCATAATGAGACATGCAGCCCACCCTGGTTGTGGCCAACGCTTAATGTTACTGGTTGTGCCTTTTCCTGGAATAACCTTTCATTTCATTCAACCTGTATGAATGTTACGGGCTGATTTGAAGTCTAGAGATAATCCTTTATTGTCTTAACAGCACGCATGGTTAAGCTCTTCAATGCAGGCATTTATGTTGTGGGTTTAGTAGTTTAGCTCATGTACTTTAAGGGTCAAATCACCCAAAACACAATAAAGAAATAAAAAGCATATCACACATCTCTAGTGGTATCTAGCCATGCATTTAGTTTTGGTTTTATGTGCTGAGGTTTTGAGATATTCATCTGAGATTTCTGCTGCCCTCCCGTTAAAAAGGAGGTGAATAAAAAACTTTTGTGTGCTACTCAAAGCACTGAAATTGAAATCAAACAACTCAACAGCAATGTATATTTACAGAGACAGTGTCTGAATAATCTTCAGACTTGGTGTGGACAGTTTTGTCTGGGGACTATTTCGTCAGTGGAAGGACATAGTCCCAGTGAAGTCAAACCATGCACAGCTAGATACCACTAAGTGCGAGTGAGAAATTGTTTTGTGACATAGGGTGAACTGACCATTTATCGTCATTTAGTTTAGAGTTGTTTGGTGCCAACTAACATGCACAAGACGTTCTGACTCAAAACTCTTCGCCACATGAAGATGCAAGTCACAGCTGCTGTTATAAATACAGCTACTGCATTACAGACATTACAAACATCAAGAACACATCACTAGGATCAATTATTATGATGGAACGCATTACGATGGCATAAGTAGATCTATACCTGCTACTGCTCACCTCTTTTGTCATATTTGTTAGGGCGTTCTGTGCATGAATAAGACATATAATGAATTTATTTATCATTTCTCCGACTCAGGAACCCGACAGAATTACAAACAACTGTCATATATGACTGAATGGTATGAGTAATATGAAATTCCACTCTTGATTTCAATGCCTGGATGGTGGGGGTGTTTTTGACAAAATGAAAATGACTGTCGATAATGGTAAAATAACTGATCTACTGTCAGGAAATGGGCCAACATCATAAATTGTGAAAGTTTACCAGTTCCTTATGACTATTGAAATTTACTGAAAAGATGTCACAACAGCTGGGTAATACAAGAACACCAGATGACTACACAAGGAACAGTATTAACAAAAATGCACATTTTCTATTCTCTGAAAGGCCTCAACAAATGATTATCAAAATAAAAAGGGGTGTTTTCTTTTTTTTCTTATCAGCTTTACCATGTGCTCAGAGAAGAAATTAAAGGCTAAATTTCTAAAGAAAAACACACACATCATGCCAACTTCTGTAAATAAATTTTCCCTTCTCAACTACATTTTCTCACTTTCACGGTTGCACACTTGATTTCTCTGACTCACATGATTGCAAGACAGATCTAGTAACTTCCCCAGAATGCAGCCAGGAACCAGATGCTCCTACAACACTCTAACTTTACTCTTCATCTAGTTCCACACCCTCGAGAGCTAGCTCTTAAGCAAAGAGGAAGAGATGTTTGACTTGCTCAGAAACCTTGTCAGCACGTCAGTTTCTATAGAAACCTCAGGGTGGGAGGTATAAGTCCCCCCCAATCATACATGCCCATCCCACACATATACAACAGAGGCATAGAGGAGACTAAAGCGGTTGTGGGGGTATACTCTCCAGTCACCATGGTAACTTCCTGGTAGTGGGCTTACAAATGATCCATACGTAGAGTTTGTTTCGATTTGCTCTAAAGTGCTAACCAACACCTGCATTACTCGTTTCAAATGTGTGAAAGTGAGCGTCCATCTACGACAGTCGGGCTTGGATTCAACCAGTGGTTATCTTATTTCCTATCCACATTCCCCAACAATTAACTCTAAACAGCGAAGGCTTGCGTCAGCCTTTGTGATGTGCATGTGCTTTTTCAGGAGCTGCATTTTGTATAGAGTTATTTTGACAGAGATCAGTGGACAGGCCTCGCCTTTACTGCCGTCACTGTGGATATCCCACTTGAGACGGTGCCTAATTTGATTATTTCTATCCTCTTGGATTTCTTCTCCTTGACGATCACAGGTTGTGATTTCCAGGGCTGGCCCTCTCCCTCCCCCCCTCCGGGCCTTGTGATGTTTGATCCAGGGCCAGGGGAGGCCGGCCAGACATTCAGCCCAGACTCTGGCGCCCTTCCCTCAGTGTACCATGCACTCTAGCTCCCTGCTGTGAGGCCTGGAGGAAATCAGGCAGCCAGGAGAATTATAAAAGCCCCCATCTATTGAGCAGAGGTTAAAAACAGGGGGAACAATACCTTTGACTCACACTCTGCTTCTCTCTGTGGAGAAACTTAAAAAGCACCTATTGCTCAAAAAAAAAAATCAATAGGCAAAAAAAGAAAAGAAAAGTCAATATTCCTGTACAGACTCTTCAGTTCATAGTGCTTTTCATACTGCTATTCATTTATGGGAATAAGAAAAAGGACACCCCCAAAGTGTTTCACATAACAAGATTACAATGAATAAACATTTAATATTCCAGCAAATATAAACAATTTACTATAAATAAAAATGGTTGGTAAAATTTAAAAAAGACATTAAACATTGAAAATGTGTCCAACAGCTCTTTAAATCTTACAGCAAGATTTACCAAGTGCTAAATGACAAACCCCAGAGGGCCAGATTATGCGTGTGCATGCATGTTAGTATGTTGGGGTGTATGTGTCTGGCAGGGTGGTGGTGGCGGAGGGGGTTAATTCACACAGCTGTGTAAGATCAAACTGGAGAGGATTCCAAAGTTTCCTTTGGCAGACCAAATCAAAACAAAACGGATGGAAGAATGCAGGATGCCGACTGAGTGGGAGACCGAGAGAAGAGAGCTGCAAAACCGCCAACAACCCAATCATGTTGCTAAGCAGTCTGATCTTTCAAGCAAATGATTATCACACACAAAACACACATATTCAGTAACATTAAAACTGAGTGCAAAGACAAGGGAGCAGATCCTGTCGATCGTGCCTTGGCTCCTCCTCTGCAACTCCGAGGCAATTTTGCAGCTAGGCGAGGAGAGAATACCCCCACTTCTTCCGTCCTCTCTCCAGCGCTATCCCACAGAAAGCTCCCAACGCCTCTTGCCTCTCTTTGTAGCTGCGCTGAGTAATAGAGCGAACGAGTTGAGAGGGAGGAGGTGAGAGAGATAGAGTGGAACAGAGGCAAAAAAAAAATCCACTCAGTATTCTATTACAAGACAAGATGGGGGGGGGGAGTAATGCGTTTCTCATGGCAGTTTGGAGGATGGGGGTGTAGCATAGACGCAAACAGAATGTGTATATATTGACCTGCGAATCAAATAAACCTTATTCTGCGCTTACAGCCCTCAACCACCCACCACCACTACCTCCTCATTCCTCCCGTTTTCTCACATGAGAGCTGACATGGGAACCAGCACATCCGACAACTCAGCAGCAACACTGATGCCTTCCACCAACCATGTTTCAGCATTAAAACATGCCCCTGTCCATCCTCCAAATACAGTTTGGCGGGCGGAATTGGTACGAGTGAGGGCCAGATGCAGTTAACACCTTTTCTGTAACAAGTCATTTTCCTCTACATCAGTCAAAAACCACAAGATATACTATTCTGCCTTGAATCAATAAGCTTTGTATAAAAACCTCTTTACACCACGCCACCTTCCCCACATCTAC
>NTHP01000011.1:1921987-1934371 GCA_003416845.1 Oplegnathus fasciatus | reverse complement strand
CCCCCCCCCCCTTGAATAAGACAACAGTATGCAGTGGACAGGACCATAGAAACTGCCCCAAAAGTGGTCAAATAAAAGCTTGATGATATGCTCTTCTGGAATTCATTTTTCTTGATGCCATATCTATTTGTTTACACTTTTACCAGGACATGTACAGTCATTGTGAGGCAGAAACCACATGGACACTTGTGAAAGAGGTTATGAAAGATGCCATTCAGTCTATTAGCAGAAATACTCACACTATGCTTTAACTGATTACACATGAAGTGTATTAAATTCTCTGCACTTGAGAGAAACAATCCCCAGTTGAATTAAGATGCCTGCAAGAATGCATGGAAACAACCCTCTTTTATATATATATATAGTCTAATTGTTCGCTTGCTCCAACAAACCTGTTGCTCAGTTTGGCCTTCTCTGCAACATTTCCAGTTGAGCACAAAATAAATGTGACAAACTGCTCTGTTTTGGATTTTATTCAGCAACCAAACTGCCTGCAGGAGTTAACACACTTTTTAAAAAGACACACTCCACGTGCTGTTTGGACGGGGGTGGAGGTGGAGGAGGGGGGGTAGCTCTGCTGACTTCAGCCTCAGAGCATTAGCAGACATGATATGCCTACTGCAATTAAACGCAACAATGTGTCCATTAGGCCGCGTGACGACAATTCACAGCACCAATGTAGAAATTCATCACAGAAAGTGCAGCAAAAACTTTAAAGCCCAGACACACACAGGCCCGGCCAGCGTGCAGCCTTCGTGAAAAACGATACACGGTAACTTAGTCGGGTGATATGCTGAGCCATTCACACTTTGCAAGATTAAAACTCTTTGTTTCATTCATGAGGGAGGACAAATAGGCGTTCACCAGACCGAAGCCTAAACCAAGACTACAAAATAAAGCCGAGGCGAGGCTTAACTGTTTTATTTCACAGCCCCTTCCCCATAAATTCACCAGTGTTACTTGCAGAAAGAAAATGGTCGCTTCTTGGTATCGCTTCATACATGAGCCTCTGCAATGCGACTGAACACAGCCTCTTAAAAAGATTGGACCGTACAGAAACACTGTGCTCAACCACGTCGACCACGTAATGTGCACTTTAGTGGGGATTCAGAAGCTGAGGACGAGACCCAAACGCTTGTAAGCTAATCCCCCGTAGTATTGCATAAAAAAAATGGAGTTATCCCTCAGCGGGCTGCTGCAATATCTGCTCGCTCACAGAGGTCACACGGAGACCTGCGAAATGACTGAGACCCTGGCGGACTTCTCATGAGCAGCCGGGCTAATAACGAAGACAACCGCATAACAACAAAGCCAAGAGTGTCCCCGAGCAGTTTCAAGTGTTGGAAATTGAGCGAATATGCTGAATTGCGTGACCCCCTTTCCCTCCTGCTCTCCCTCACTCTTTATGGAGAAAATTAAAGAGCCACAACAGTCCGCGAAACATGTCGGGTTTGCCAGCCCTACAGCACCAAAAAAAACCACACATATACACAACGCTATCTTCAACATAAACTCCACACATAGGCTAAGCTACAGCACGAGCACGGATTTACATTCACGAGGCAAAGAGCTCAGTTTAACGCGGAGATAGAAACGCTCAGCATGGGACGAAATAGCTGAGCCATGGCCGACAGCTTCGTCTTCACGGCTCCGAATAGGGAGAAACGGGGAGCGAACAAAAGCCCTTTCTGAAAACAGTTCGCCAAGTCCTTTAATGTAAAACCTTTCACGGCTTTATCACGTAGCCATGGCACGCCGTGCATCCCCACATCACGCGTTAAAACGAGTCAAAATGAGCGAAGCAAAGCCCCCCCACCACCACCACCACCTCTCCTCAAAGCACCCGATGTTCAAATAGCCTAAAACATGTCTGATGTCGAAGAAACGCTGCAACACAGACACTGAATAAACATTGCTGTCTCTTTAAATGAAAAGCATGTAATTGTTAACACGTTGAGCTAAGTCATAGCCGCTACCTTTTAAAGGGTATTTGACCCAAATAGTGCACGAGCTGCCTGGTGGTAACCTTCACAGTCCGTGATGAAAGTTTATGCATTTTCATCGAGGCGAGCAAGGCAAACTTGAATAGAGCGATAGCATTTGCGAGCAATGGAGGAAAAAGGTGCGTTTTTACTTACGTATTTCTTTTGAATGATATTCCTCTTAGGTCTTTCCTTGCTCATTATGCAATCCCCACAAAAAATGTTTGGCTATAGAGAGAATGGCCACATGAATTTCTTTCTTTGACTCTCGCCTCTCCCGGAGCACCACCAAATGACGATTTAAATCCCCGGCTCTGTAGGAAAAGCTTGCTGGCTTTGCAGAATCCTCCTTCGGTGTTTCCCCTCAAACTATTCGGATATAAATCCCAAAAAAATTCAAGGGTCGACGACGGACAGAGACGGGCTGAAGCCAAACTCACTTGGGGATAACATAGTCAAAACAAATGCACAACAATAAGTTCCATTCGCCAGAACAGCTCGGCTTCTCGTCTCTGCGCACTCGCTCCCGGCTCTTTTCAAATACATGAATATGCTTGAGGTGATGTCGACGAGTTACATCTTGTTCGAGGTGACGGCGCGCGGAGAAATTAATAAATAAAAATTAAAAATAAAACGCTAGGTGTCACGTCTTTTTTAAGCTGGAGCCTGCGGTCGACGAGAGAGCTCTCCAGCGGCACTGCTCTACTGACTGAGAGCAGCTCCTTTCTTCCCCAGCCTCAGCCTCTCAGCCTATCACATCCTCCACCATTCAGCGGCAACTTTAAAACCTCAATGACTCGACCCGATACACAAAACACCACCAAATCTCGCCATACTTTGTTCTTTTATGCACTTATAGTGTGTTCGTGGTGATTGTAATATACAGTTTATGGTGCTCTTACACTAAATGGTGCGTTTTAACTCTTATAATATTAGTTTAGAGGCTTAGTGTTTCTGTGGCATGTCAAGGAGACATGGATGGTCACAAGTAAGTTTATACTTCCCCTATGCTGCTGGTATTTTAAATCCTATGTTATCATAATATTGATATAGATATAAAGTGTCTATAGCCTAAGTTCAATGAGAAGTGACCTTAGATTGTTTTTAATTTGCTATCATGATCTTACAAGGAATATTACATGGTATATGTGGTAGTTTTACTTTTGTTAGGCAAAAACAGGCACATTTCAGGCTTAAAGAGGAAATCTCACATGAGAAAAAAGAGGCTATAGGGGACAACAAAAAGCAGTGGTTCCCAAATTTTTATGTAAATGACAGCCCCCAACCCCCCAGCTGCCACTCTCCACACCACCCCCACAAAGTTAAACATTAGAGCAAAGACTCTTAGGAACCCTTCATCTGAGAAAACCTTAGTTTCAGGGTTTTGTTATAATTTAGTAGGGAAGGCCTCCACTCTTGTGGTAGTAATCGGAGCAGAGGGGGTGCAGTCAATGTTGCCAAAAAGCCACTTTTACACATTTGTCTCCTGGGCTGATAGGAAAATACATTAGTAATCAGATTGAGCTCTTCCCTCTGGAGCCCCGCAGGAGAACACCCGGAGGTGTCTGCACCCCGCTTTGTGAATTACTGCTCTAAAATAAACAAGCTCTTACTTGTAAATTTTACATGTTGATCCCCTCAGCTCTGCTGCATACCTCCAACCCCCTTTGCTCCCATTGAACAGATCGACTGTCACACAATGTCCAACAAGGGAAAAAAAAAGATTAATGAAACACATTGTTGGCCTTATTTACTCTTATCTGACAGCACAAAGTGGCTGCACATTTTCAGATTATCTGTCCAAATTTGCATGGGCCGATGTTCAAAGCTTGCACTAAAATCTTTGAGAAAATATGTGTGTATCTGGACTGCATATTTGTTCAGGTAATATTCACACTTTTGTGTTATCCACTCTGCTATGACTGTTAACTGACTGGGTGTCCTCATCCCCCTCACTAGAAGTGGGCTCGCTGTGTCATTATTCTAATATACTGAGTGGGACGGTTGCTCTGTATGAACCCTGGAGGTAGTTAAGAGTAATGTGTGTGTGTGTTTTACAAAAAGACACAGATACAGTTGTAGCCTTGTCTCCAAGGTAGGACTTTGGAGAGAGCTCTAACTGTAGAACAATGTTTCTTTGTAAACTGTACAGTATTAAAGCTTTTAACTCATCGTCAGTCAGCTGTGACCAGGATTGGCTAACTAAAAACTGCAGCAGGGCTGTCAGTCGGTCCACCACTTTGGGCACATTGTTGAGACTGAAATATCTCAACAACCATGCCATGAAATTTTGAACAGACATTTGTGGTCTCTAGAGGATGAGGCCTTCTGAATTTGGTGATCCCCTTACCTTTTCTCTAATGCCATCAAGAGGTCAACATTTTTTATTTTTAGTGAAATGTCTCCACAACCGTTCGGTGGATTGCGATGAAATTTGGAATAGATAACCATGGTGCCCAGAGGATGAACCCTAATGACTTTGGTGATCCCTTGACTTTTCCTCTAGCGCCTCCAGCAGGTCAAGGTTTTCACTTATTCTGTGAAATATCTCAACATCTACTAAATGGATTGGCACAAAATTTTGTACGGACATTTATGATTCCCAGAGAATTAATCCTACTGACTTTGGTGATCCCTTGACTGTTCCTCTAGCGCCACCGTGAGGTTCAAATTTAGGATTCTCAATAATGTCTCGTCAACCACTGGATGGATTGCTATTAAGTTTGGTGCAGACATTCATGGTACCCTCAGGATGGATTGTGTTAACTTTGATGAACCCTTAACTTTTCATTTAGCGCCATCATCAGGTCAAAATTTTGATGTGTCCATTACTTGGTTTTTACCTGCAAAACTTATGACATTCTAATCAGCATCAGATGTACTAGCAAATGTTAGCATGCTAACACGCTAAACTCAGATGGTGGACCTGGTTAACATTATACTTGCCGAATATCAGCGTGTTAGCATTATCATTGTTAGCACAATCACATTAGCATTTAACTCAAAGCACTGCTGTGCCAGTAGCGTGGCTTTAGAGTCTTGTCTAGAGTTAACATGGCATGTGGTATGGTTGGGTTCGGACTGTGTAGGCACATTTAAGCAGGCAGCATTACTTCAGTGTAACTTATAATTCAACTTTATCAAGGAAGACAACGCTTACTCACAGCTGAGGGCATTGAGACGTGATTCCAGTAACACTAAGGTTTTATTGTCTGAGGATGCTTTTCCAAAGTTTTCTGATGTCGGATTAGAGGGGTCTGTGTCCGACATTCACTTCCCGCCATGATTGGTCATCTGTGAGGAGGTAAGAAACGGGGCCATGGTTTGAACTTTCCGAAGTGGTCAGACACCAGGTCGTAAGAACTAGTTCTGATCGAGTACATACTGGCCACAACAACTATAGGCAAGTTTGAGATTCCAGGTCATTTTACCTGCATGTCTTTGCACTATGGGAGGAAACCAGTGTTCAGGTATGATCAAGAAATGTTAAAAGCAGATCCAGCATCTCCCTGCACCCCTCAAAGCTGGACTACAATCAATCACCAGCATCCGTGCAATCATGCTGATTTCATTATCATTCATGTAACGAGGAAGAGCTATCGATTCCTCTTCTGTGTTTGATGTAGATTTAGCATAACGCACCAAATGATCAAAGCACTGAACTTACCCATGAATGCATGAACAAAGACACCAAATCAATAGCTGACGGGTCAATAATTCTAAGCGAGGCTTGCAGATGACATGATATTTATGTAGCCCCCCATTAAGTCACGTTGTATGTAATATATAAACGGAATATGAAAGAAATATTGAAGGATCAGTAGGAACGCAGAAATTATACAGTGTGTAGCGGCATGAGTGTGAAGATTTAGAGAAGGGATAATAATATATAATTCAAATAAAAGCACATTTACTGCGTAGTAAAACGAATCCTAAGCCTTTATTTTCAGGTAAAGCCAAGGAACATCAGAACATATTGTAAATCTTTACAGTACCTTTATCTGTGGACATAATATTCATTTAGCCCTCAAATCAATGATGTCGTGTCCTTTGACAGCGTCAGAGTCAAGCAGGCTATTTTGAGACGAGGCTGTGGAACACGCTGCCTTCAGCCCCCATCACCCTGCACTCTCAGGGGGTTTAGAAGGGTCCTCTGACCTGCTGGTGCTGACATTTAGGCCCACATGAATCAATGAGACAAGCTGTGGAGGGATGCCTGAATTTTACAGCAGTCCCCCTCGTAGTTCACATTTAGCCCGCGCCATGTACAGGCAGAAGGGTTGCAGGGTCTTTGAGACATTTTTAGCCTCATTTCTCCATTCACAGGTTTGTAAAACAAGGCTTGGCAATAATGGGACAAGATCAGTTTTTTTTCTGCTCTGACAAAATCAAGATCAACTTGCTTACAGAGTCCTTTAAAATTTGAAAGGTTTATTGTATGGGGTAATATGTATAATCTGTAACTGTAGCCAACTCCGGTGTGTTAATGACATGTGCATGTTAGAGACTGGTGGTAAGTCTGTTGTGAAGTAAGTGCATGATGGCCTATTGAAGCTCTAAACTTATTCAATGTTGGTCAAATAAGGATTTAGATGATTGATCTGTTTTTATTCATAATTTATGCACGTAAAAACACAAGAAATTGAGAGTGTGTTTGTGTCAGTGTTTTTTGTGTGTGTGTGTGTGTCCTTGAAGGGACAGCAGGTTTCAAAAGTGTTTGGACAGTTCTGCTCTTGTATAAATGGCAGAGACATTTACACCAATGGATTTAGGAGTGTATGTGTGTGTGTGTGTTTGTGTGTGTCTATATGTGTGTGATGGAGAAGGCCAGGGATTGATTAGAGCTTTCACTCTCAATGTGGTTAATTGCCCAGTGAGGCTTAGCAGACGGTGCTGGCTAGATTGATGTCCGATAGCCAAGAAGAGGGGGAGTCGGGGTGTGTTTGTGTGTGTGTGAGATGGAGGGAGGGGGGCTTGATTTACTGGGCAGCATGGATGGGGGGGGGGGTTAACGAATCCCAAATTAATGTTGAAAGATTGAATGGTTAAATATTGCACACTGTGGAAATAAACCCAAAGGAGTTTCCTTCAAAAGAAAGGAAAAATCAAGTGATTGTAATCACATCTGCTGAAAATAAAAGATGCACTGAAATAACGAAAGGAAAATACTCAGCCATGTCACCTTTTGTTTTGTTCCCTGGTATTTAAAAGGGTTTGTTTTTTTACAGTGAGTCCTGCCTCCCCTTTCAGAAGAAGCTTCCTTTGGGTTTAATTCAACAATGACCCGATGCTTTCATTGCTCCTCAGTACCCTTGAACTTCCTCTATCTTTAAAAACAATTCTTTCATTCTGGCACTGAATCAAGTTCAAACCCTTCCTAATCTATCTCTGCGTTTAAGTGTGCTTTTGCCAGAATTACTACAACAGCTCAAACAGAAGGAGCTTTGGATCTTGCCATCAAAAGTTCCCATAAGTGCAAATGTTTCTATAAACATTTGCATTGCAGTGGAATAGAATAAGATCTCAAATAAAGAAGAACATTTGGTGCCTGGCATTTGCGGCAGGAATAGTGTGCGCCACTCCTGATCTTTTTTTGTTCTCTACTTATCATCTACAGGGTCATAAAATGATGTTTATTGTTCAATAAGAGGGGAGGTATGTGTGGGGAGGGTTGGAATTAACTCGCTGAGCATGATACTATGGGACAGCAACAAGCGAGCCACAGTGTCGGCAGGGGGTTGGGTGGATGAGGAAGCAGTAAAATCATGGCTTATACGATTCTCTCCTTTTCACGCAGGCTGTTAAAACTCTAAGTAATACGAGCACCCGGGATATAGATTGCTACATATAAAAGAAAGAGAGGAAGAGAAGGAATGAAAGGAGAGATAGAAAATGAAGTGTTACACTGCAAAAACTGTATATCTAAGTAAGCCAGATACTTAGATTTAAAATGTAGTCGAACTTGTTCTGAGTATAAACTGAATATTTACTGCTGATTATGACAAGATATCATAATTAATCACTCTCTCTTTGTTTGGGTTGTTTTAAATAAATACCAGGGGGCATGTCTATTAACAACCAACACCAAGGTTATCGCTGCAAAAAACATTTTCTCCTTACAAGTCGCTTTGTCTGCTATTGACTGTTAAAACACTCAAGATTTAATAACATCAGTCAGCAAGTTGGAAAAGAATCTGCCAGTGTGGTTTATTTGAACCTGTTTCCATTAGAAAACGCGCTTGTTTTAAGAATTTTGAAGAATTAACGAGACAGACTAAAGCTGCACTTAAAAAAAAAGACTCTTGATTCTGAAAAATTGTTATTTTAAGAGGAAGTGCATGAGTCTCTGCTCATGTGGCATCCTTTTGTTGAAGGGAAGAGAAAGCCTAAACTGAGCTGAATGGAAAGATAGATAATCTAATTTTAGTAACATTTAACTTGAATTTAAAGTTTAATTGCTCATGTGAAGCTTAAGATGAACACATTTTACAGTAGTTTTGCAGATTTTTGTCCTGGTTTCAAGACTTTTTTTTTTGCAGTGTTATGTGCGTGCCCTGGTTCTGATGATGGTAGACAGACTGGAGGTCACGGTGGCTTTGAATTACTCCGTTGAAATTTGAATCTTATAAGAACTCTCATTAAAGTGAGGTTAACCTTCTCCACAGACACCCCCACCTCTCCCTTTCCACTGTTCAGGGACTCGTTGAGATCACAAACACAATTTATTTTTCGACAAACCCCCCGACACATAGACGCACACCTCCCTTTCTGAGGGGACTTGAGAGTCCCCACTCTACTACCGCGGATAATTGGACACCTTCAGCATGAGAAATCCCCTGCAGAAACAAAACAGGCACCGGCGGTGTAGACTCATATCAGGTTTGTCAAATATAAGCACAACAGTGAAGATGAGACAGAGGCTTGGTTGAACCTTAACTACGAGCTAGATTTGAAAAACCCCTTTGGCAGTGATTCAATTCACACATTGAATGTCTCACTTTCTGAGCTGTGGTGGCTGCAGTGTTGTATGGCAGGATCAACAGGAGGAATATCCACACCCTCAGGCTCCAGGGTGAAGTTGTCCTCGGGGCACGTAACTAGGATCAGCACGGTCTTCACTGTGCCCTAAGTTGACCCATCTGGAAGCTAAATGCAAAACTGCCTGAAGATCAGAGCCAAGGGAGGACTTGCCCTTATTTCTGCCCCCAAGGCTGTTGTTGTGTTTCACTAATGAGGCAGATCTCCCCGAGCTCACCTGGCAACTGCATTCCCAGATAAGTCTAACCTGGTAAACTGCAGACTTTGAGAACAAATAGATGTTAAAATGGTCTCAACGTCATCGTATGTTTTTAAAATGCTTAAACAGTCTCTTAAGTGTTTTGGTCACTCACCACATCAAAGTTTTCATGGATTTGTCCTTGTCTTTCACCCATTCTTCTGGTAATGTTGCTACAGTGATGCAAGTGAGAAAGTTTCTCTTTTTTTTAAAAAAAATATGCGACCAAAGAACTTTTATTTTCTCATTTTAATTCATGCTTTTGTTTTGTTTCACATTTGCAATGTTTTGAAATTTAATAACATCACCACATTACCATTCATAGATAATCTTTTGCAATCTGTAGTCCAGTTTCCCCATTCAGTTTAATATCATTCAACACTCTTGTTCCCCTTTCTCACCTCAAACCAGTCTGGACTGGAGCACCGTGTGGATGAGTAGCTAAGCATGAATCACTCATGAGGAACAAGCAGTGTTGTAGCGTTGCCAGGTCCCTTGTGTGTATCTAGCCACACAGAGAGTAATAGCGTTCAGCCACAAAGGTTCTATAGCTCAGGAGTGACTGGCTGACTCATGTGGGTCAAGACCTGCCACAGGTGGGGGATCCAAGGCTGAATAACCTCCCCCCCTGACAGTAGGCAGCCACAGCCTCTGCGCCCCTTTTCACCCACCCGGGACACCTGCACTGGACACAAAAGCCATCCCTCTCCGATTCTTTGAGGGCATGAGCAGAGAGAGGAAAAGGACAAGGGGAAGAACGGAGCAAGGGAGAAAGAAATGGGGTTGGATGGGTTGCGGCGGGGGCTGCCTCAATCGTAGCCATGCGGAAACAAAGTAACACAAACTCGAGCCACAGCAGGGGAACAGCTGGAGCACACGGGGACGGCTGTCTGGGTGGTCTGAGAGTGAGAGAGAGAGAAAGAGAGGGTGTGAGCTTGCAGGAGAAATGAGCGAGAATGAAAGACACAGAGACAGTTTGGGTTGGGATAGAGATGTTGAAAATAGAGGCTATTAAAGAGAGGTAGCCCAGAGAAAGAAAATGAGAAAGATAAAAACAACTGAGTAAAAGCAGCTACTTGTGGGTTTCCCCTTTATCCCTGTAATTATGGCAAATCAATACCCATCAATATCTAATTATTCAAAGAAGCCCTTCCACCAATAGCCTCATTAGAAGGAGAGGGGTAATTCAAAGTGCAGGAGAAGCCACTTTTGTGCAGAAACTAATAACTGTATATTTGAAATCAGCTACAAATGTCTTAAACAACAGCTCAAGATGGGATGATAATTATGATGAGAATTTTCATTTTGCTCGGTGAGAACAGAGCAATTAGTATTCCTACTGTTTCTGCTATTCTTACTGCATGCTGCAGTAAACTAAACAGAATCAAGCGATTTCGCAACCTCTCTCCACCTGTCACGGTGACCATTTTTAAAGGTGTTTTCATCCAGCTGCTGTTATCAGAACAATTTAATTAATCCTTTGGCATCACCAAAGTTAGAGTGTTGGTTATTAGGAAAGCATCTGATAACCCGCCTAACAAAAGAGAAGCATTCACTTGCACACAGTGAGCCAATATCCCTGTGCTTTTCCATACAAGGCTTATCACACCAACATGGTTTGCATGATAAAAAGGAAGGTAAGTCATGCGGGAGGTCCTGCACATTTGCATATCCCCTGGGTGCACGGTGTAATTTAGCTACATATGTCCCTTCCCTAATAGGCTGGAGTTGGCTTAACGCGAGGCTTGTGTTTTTGGAAGCGACCTTGCTTGATTGTCTATTCGGATTCGCAGCTCTGCTCTGATTTGCAATTGAAAGGCACGTAATTGTACTTGAACTAACTGAATAACTATAGGTTTTTTTAAAGAGGGTACGCGAGGGAGAATTGAAGGTGTTTTTTTTATGCTGGATTCAAGCCTCTCATCCCTGAGTGCAATCTTCTCCATGGGATATCGTTCACATAGCAGTCCCTCTCCTTGTATACAGTGGCGGTTGCTGAATATGATGAAAAATAGCGTATGTGACTGTGAAGTTAGCCCCGATTGCTTACATGTGCTAACTCTACCTATTCGGCCCGTATCACATTCCACTGAATTCATAATATTGCTAATCAGCCTCCATGTTTCCCATGGTAATACATAATATATCTAACTCCAACAAATGGAAATATATTCATGATATGCATTCGCTTATTCTGCACTAAGTTTGACATTCTCCTTTCAAATCCACAGAGACTCAGACAACATTAGTAGGGCTGTTACATCAACCAGAAGCCACCATAAATTGAGGACCTACTTTGTTCCTGGTCATAGCCCACTGCTTATCTCCCATATTTGACTACCATAATTTGCCTCCCAAATGCTCTGCTGTATGATGTTACGGCTGCCTATATCTGAAAATGCATATTCCACTGATGCAGAGGAGTCTCGTGTCTGTTAATCCCAACTTGTTATCCATGACATCAAACCCAATTTATCCAGATTTAACATCAATTTTCAGTTCAACGGAGAGGAAAAGCACCAGAATATGAATTAATGTTATTTTTTTTAATCTTTCTAAATAACGCCACTCTCTCTCTCCGATATTAAACAAGATTAGGATAGCTAAAAGGTTAATGAGATTCCCTTCTTTTGAACAAACTGTGCCTTATTTCTCCCTTTCAGAGGAAGCCATAAACATCCTCCCTGTAATAACGAATGGTGATTATGCCGATGATATTAATTATCATTACTTTCAATTACTACACCCAGCCAGGCCCTGTCGGTTATGAGGGCAGCTCCCTGTGGAGGAGCCGCCACCCGCCGCCGTACATTCATTAGCTGAGCCGAGTGATTGTGTGACTCTCTGTCTCTCCTTCTCCATCTCAGTCTTTCTTCTCCTCTTTCTTCCTCCTCTCGTGGCCTTTTGTTTCGTCCTTTCTATTTTTCTCTGTCCTCTCTTTTCCTCCAGCCAGTGTCAATGAGTCCAAGAAGCCCCACATACTGTCAAGGGTAGGCCAATGAATGAATGAGGTGAGGTGGAAGTTAATTGTGGAGAGATCTGAGATGAGCTGTGAGGGAATCCATGGCACAGATTGTACAGATTCCTCAATTCCCTTTCTTTCTCCCTGTCCCTTATCCCCCCCCC
>NTHP01000011.1:1882419-1921979 GCA_003416845.1 Oplegnathus fasciatus | reverse complement strand
CCCCCCCCCCCTCCTATTTTATTTTTCTTCTCTTTCTCTCCCATCTCACTTCTTTGCTTTAGCTCTTGTCACCGGTCCCTCGCTCAATCTTGATGCTTTGTCTCTCCCCTTTCCACTCTCCCTCACTCCTGACATGAAACATCCATTTCCGCCCCATGAAATATGGAGAGGGCCCTCATGAATTGTTTACAGGTTAGCAGCATGCATGCCAATGGCAGCAGGGGGACAGGCTCAGGTTTTCAGGCAGGCTGCAGTGGGCGAAGGGTGGTGAATGCAGGGAGGACTGGCTCCACCAAATATGCTCATAAACCTGTAGGGTGGCCTGATTATCCTGGCCTGCAGCCTACTATGAGGGAGGGATTATAATTCAATATAGTTACAAATAAGTCGTCACGCATGGTGTGTGTGTGACTGAAATACAGAAGTTCACATTGTCAGGTTTGATAAATTATGATGCACACAAAAATCAATAATATAAAGCCGTAGGTGATGACATTTTATGTTATTTTTCATCTGTAAACTTAAGTTTAACCGACTCATATCCTTCTACCTGAGAAAGATAAATCAAAGTCATCATGTAAGGCACATTTTTTACAAGCCTGAGCACTGTTGCATGACCCTGAAGTGGAAATGTGAAAAATTCAGCAGCACCCAAAACGGATGCGTTAAATGGAAGATGGGCAGCAGTCCACTCAAGTCTTTTCTATGTGTTTTCACCAAATCTACACTTACAGCAACTGCTTGAATTTGAATTCTCCTTACTTTTTCTGAAAGGAAATATTGGACATGTTTGTGGGAACACAGTTTTAACCTCTGGGTCAGACTGACAAACAACGTTGCTAGTAGACGCATTGCCAACTTCCGTGGTGCACTACTGACCGGAGCATGTCATAGCCCTGTATAGCCTATGAACCCTTTTCTAACAAGCCCACATAGCGTTGGTTATCTACTGTTAGCAAATTAAGCTGTGTATCCCTTCATAACTATTCACATTTGGGAGGACCCATCGGTTAAGTTTGTGTTCCACTCAGGAAGTGGAAGCTAACACGCCTGGATGACTAGTCTTCATTTGTAAAGTGGAAGCCTACTGTTAGCACTGATTCCCACTTGATGGTACTTTTCATTCCCTTGTCAAGTCATTGGACGCCTCTGCACACTCAGTCCTACATTATTCAAAGGAGTGGGTCTAGCAAGCATTAGCTGTCTTTGTTTCGTGGGTCCAGTTGTGGTGATGGCCATGATGACAAATGAGTCGAAACTCATAGCAACGAGTGGTCCTGTAGTCTCAGCACTCTGTATGTTACTCTGTGATTCGAGTCATAACATGATGTAACTAATGTTCAGAGTCACAGAGTAAAGGAGGGAGTACTCAAATCAAAGAGGGTAAGCAATGGTTTATATCACACTCTCAAGCTGGTTGACCTTTTGTGTGGCCGTTGGAATTGAGGAAATATTACAAACTGCTTTTTAGCAGCTTTGTCAGTTGGTACCAAAGATTCATGCCCACTAATGAAGTCATTCTGTCTGTCACTGCAGAAAAACAAATAACACTAACATTTCTTCTTTTAGTACAAAAATAAGTACAAAATTCAAAACAAACACCAAAGATATGTATACTGATTTCTGAACAAAAATGAATTTAAGTGCAGTGCGACTTTACAGATGCAGAGTACATAATACCAATGCAGTACACTGAACTTATCTGCACTGGCTATAAACTGTACAGCATGGTAGATTGTTGTGACTGTGCACTTGCTACCCCTGCAGCACTAAAACATTCCCCTAATAAATGTCCCAGAGGAATCAAGAAGAGAGTAAGAGGAAGTGGGCTTGGTGCTGTAATGTGATAGGTCGGATGGTTCAGGATATTTATTTGGTTGGTCTCACTGGACGAAACCTGGCCTGTTGAGTTGGTTAATTTCCTTCTGATGAGCTTGTAGATCACGTCAGCGTTGCACCACAGGGATATGAAGGATGGATATGGAAGCATCAATTAAGATGTACTTCGGTGAGGGTTTTATCAGTTGTGGCTTTTTTCCTCAGGCCTAATAGCTTGTGATTGATAGCAATGAACTTGAGCACGAGGGGTGTGCATTTCAGATGGACAGATAGAGCATTTTGAGGGCCTGCTGACTAAAGTGCTTTACTGCAGCTTGTGCACTTGTGGTTATAATGGAGTGCTTGGGAGCCACACCACTTGAGAGATTGTGTGGATATATTATTAATCTGCTCCCTGTGCCATTGCTGTATAGCGCTGAACTGTGGGCATGGCTGAGAGAATACTGCTGTGGCGCCATCATCCCCTTATCTGTCTCTTTCTCCCTGTCTCCTCCACTCTCTTTCAGCCTCTATCCTCTCCCCTGTCTTTGTCACTCAACCTCTTTCTCCAAGGACCGTCTGAGGAAAGGAGCTAGGGCTAGAAGAGGGGAGGAAGAGATGGTCAGATCAATATTCCTCTCAGGAAATAGGCTTCCTCTCTCTTCCACTCTCCGTCTCTCTCCTTCTGCCTCTGCCTGTCTTTTGTATAGCCGGCTTGTCTGACCACATCATTGGAGCATCGTGGCCAATTTCACAAGCAAGCCAGATAAGCAGCCATACTCAACATGTCACGGAGTGTGTGACGAGCTTAACACGCAGTTTCCATATAATGGAGGGGGAGATAGAGATAAAGAAAGTAGGAGTTGTGGTTGAGAAAGAGGAAGACAGTGGAATATTTCTCAATGTCATGATGAAGTCTTTATGAAGTAACATGGTGACAGCTGCCTAACAAAACCTTATGTCTTCCCACATTTGGCATACAGTAGGAGTGACGCCACTGATGCTGGAATAGGGGGGACAACAAGACTTTTTGTCCCCCCACTTTCAGGTGTTATGGTGATAAAATGGTAACGTCTAAGCCAGGTATTACGGTCATAGAGCATTGGTGATAATGTCTAAGCCTATGCTGATGTCTAATGCCTCAGCTGAGCAGAGTTTCTCAAGTCTCCGTCGCTTGAAGACCTGCATCCGATCTACAATGACAGAGAAACAGCTTAACAACCTGCTTTTCCTGCACATCCACAAAGACCTGACTGGTGTCTTGTGCATGAAGTCGATCGGATGAACGGTTGTCGAGACAATCGAAGGACAGACAGACAGAAAGACAGAGATTCTTTCTGTCAAGAGAACATTTTCCATGCAAGTGGTTACTGTAAAAGGTAAACTAAATAATTCAATTACTTACTTACCTCAGTGAAACGCCTGCTGGTTGTATTTTTCAGGGCTCTAACTAATCAAATTCAAACTTTTACAGAGATATACAACACACATGATGTTTTCTTAATCGTACTGTAATATGTAATACAATTGTACACACTTTATCAAGCTTTAATTTAAAGGAAAGGCTGTGTAAATCCCAATAGGAAAAAAAACAGTAACATACATTTGCAGATGATGTATTTGTTAGAAGGAAAGTTTAAAAACAAGTGAATAAATTGAAGCTGACATTTAGCAAAGTTTCATCAAGTCTGCTTTTTTTTGCAGTTCAGACGAACAGAGAAAAAATAAAGGAATTATTGAAAGGCATTATGGAATAAAAGAAGAAGGACAAGCCAGACTGAAATTAAACCTGGAAAAAACATGAACCAGATCAGACACGACAGCTGAGCTACAGTGCTTTGGACATTGTGTTTATTTCCTTCCAGAATGGTACATCACCTCAAACTCAGCTCACTGGCTTTGACCATTGTTTGATTACAATCACTTTTTCCTCATCACAGATTGCACAAATTCTCCCTCTGTTCTAAGTCTTTCTCTTCTTGCCGGCTGCGGAGCCGTTTCCACATTCCAAGGTAAGTAATAATTTTCTGTCAAGAACTGTTCTATGTTTTGACTGTTGAGGTGATGAAGCTGTAACCACAAACTGTGTCAGCTGGAACACTGCGCGGATGTCAGGGCCGGTAATGGCTCGTAAACTGCATTAGTATTATATCGTGGAAGCACGTCGTTTGTCAGATGTTTGTGGTGTAAGGTCACAGGGAAATGACCAAAATGATCACAGGGAATCTATGTTACAGATTATTTCCCACACAGGGTGTTTCACCACCACTGTGTGGGCGTATGTGTGTTTGTGTAAATACAGTAGTGAGAGAAGAGGAAGAGGTTGTGTGTAACAACAGGAAAGGTGGGTGGTGTGGAAGATACTGTACTTGTGTGTCTCTGTGTGTGCAGATAGGGAAGTTTCCACTGCAACCATGAACTGGCACTGGTGTGAGTGTACATTGGTGGGCCCATCTCTCTCACTCACTCACTCACACACACACACACAGTCTTCTATCTTCTGGACCTGCTACCTAGAGATTAGCTTCCCCACAGAGGGGTGTGGCTGTGTCGTTGACCACTGGCCAATCAGGCGTGACCTAGCAATGACAACCAGCCAACCAGCACGCCCAGATCCCACCGGTCTGCCAAAGGGGCGTCACATGATGGGACCAACTGTCACCACACATGGTCTCTTTCTCTCTCAAATCTGTCCATTTGTGTCTGAGAAACAATCCATCCATTTATCCTTGTTATCTAGGAGAGGAAAGCATCTCCTGTTTTTGTGCTGTTTTTGGATTTTATTCAAACTTCCTTAGGAAGTAGACTTCAACAGGAGCCAAATCATCTTCTTCCTTTTGTGTTCTGTATGTACGTTTTGTGTGTTCACAGTGTTAAGGACTCGCATTGTGCTCAGATAGTTAAGTGGTTCAATCCGCTGGTTCTGGAGCTGCACAAACTCCCCTGATGGCAATGAATCTCGCCAGAACTCTCCTGTGCCTTCCTCCCTGCTTTCCAACAGTCTGGTTAAAAAAATAGAAAGATAAAAGTGAGAGAACTTCCCACTCTTTTTTTCCCCCCTCAAAATTGAGAACACACTGTATTCTTCACAAAAGATTTTCCACAGGTGCACAAACATTATCACCTTCTTTGCAGCAGCCCACATTGAACTGATGACTAGTTTTTTGTATCGACAGCACCTGGCTATTTTCAGCCCCATTTGGTTCTAAATACAGAGATTCTGCGCTGGATATTCACACTACATTAACTCTCCTAGGAACGACAAACACGGTGTTTGTTTTGGACATAAAGAAAAGGACATCTTGGCTTCAGTCGGATCACTTCAGATAAAATATCGCTATTCAAGGCAAACCTGCAACACTTTGTTCCAAATCACACAGCCTGCTGTTTGCAACAATAAGGTCCTTTGCGGTTTCTTGAATGTAACCTCTCCTGATCTTTGTTTGCATGACTTACCTGACTTACTATGGGGTTAGATTGTAGTCACTGAGGATTATGTTTATACCTTGCATCCTGCACAGGTTGAATGTACACAAAACATGCTGAGGGAGTAGTTTCTGATGTTGAAAACACAGTGTTTTTATTGTAAGTTGTGCTGAATGTGGAAGTGCATACCCTCAATAAAAGCACAGTTCTTTATATTGTCTTCACGGTGTCCTTCACGTGTCTCTCCTAGCAGGCTGGAATTTATCTCACAATTTTATGTGCTTTAATGTTTGATTTGCACAAGGTACACTTGCAACTCAGGCTTTAGCTAAAAAAAATACTCTGTTTCTGTGTCTCTTGCTCTATGTCTCTCTCTGGAAATGATTAGGGCTGTTGGGGCAGCCTGGAACCATTACTGATGTACACTGATGAAGTCCCATTTGTTTGAAGTGCAAGCACTCTGTCTAAGCTCTTGTGCGTGTGTGAGTGTGCGTGAGCAAGCCTGCATACATCTGTCCCTCCATCCCTGTATGTGAAATCTCCTTCTCCTTCCCTTTCTCCCTCAGCCAAGCCCACACCACTAAAAGCTCATTGCAGAGAGGAACTGGAAATAAACTTGTGAGGAAACCCGATCCCTTTGAAGTGTCAGGCTCACAGTTCAAACCGTTGCCGGTCATCAAATATATGTCATCAACCCCCAATTTACGTATAAAACGCTTCCCTTGGCAGCGGACGCGTTTCGCCATTGTTGCGTGGCCCCCGTGCTTTGACAAGATAACACAACAGCTTTTTCCTGTCCCTGACATTATTTTAGCCACAGAACATTAGACTAGAAGAGACTGAGAGAATTAGTTAGATGTCTTTACACATGTTGTAGGCCTCTGGACAAGTGATCAGAATCTGGAGTACATTGCCCAAGCATTGATGTGATTCAGTGCAATTGTTCTTTCAAACAAAGAGCCACATACTGTAAATCTGTTTTAGGTTTTTGGCCGGTGGGTAAAAACTGAAACTGGTCTTTTTCATTTGTAGTTAAAGACAGCTGTGTACTCTCTGGTGATGTAAAACATTTCCCCTTGAACTGCAAATATTCTGGATGTGTGAAAAGAAAAGATATTCCCCATATAGAATATAACTCAGATCAGGGTTTCAACACCTTAAGGATCTAATCGTCCAACAAAATCCGTGGATTTCCAATAACACAAAACTGTCAAACACAAGCACCATGCTGGTGGTTTTGCATATATATATAGTCAATTAACTTACTGTGTATACTTAAAGGTAAAATCATTAATTTTTTCATGAAATCAGGCCCTGTTTTTGATGCTATTGATGGTTGGTATTTGATCAGTATTAGCCATTAAATGTATTTACATTACTCTCTATATTAGTTTTCATTGTTAGTGGTGGAGTCCACCATTCCTGCGCTGGATTCAAATTACCTACATACGCAAGGGATTCACAGGCAATGCTGCATGCCTGTAATCCAGCACTTTATAATTTTATTTTATGAATAATACTCACTGGTTATTGTTCATGCTCCTAACTAATTAAAACGTTATGTCTTGTTTCGTTGTTGTTTCAATCCGTACAAAAATCAAAGTGGGAAAACGTCACGTGTGGTTTTACTATTGACTATTTCTTGGCCAGAGCAGTAACTTTCTGGAGTTTTCGCTGGTTGCCTGGAAACCTCACGGCAACGACAAGACTCCAGGAGGTCGCTGTCCCGGGCAATCAAATTGTCCTGCACACAGCCCGTTGTAAAACCACAACGTGTCAGTTTTTACACAAGAAAGCAAATAAGCATATTTCATAAAATGTCATTTTTTTTCTTTTAACATTTCTGTCATTTTCCAAAGCATACTGTGCATTTTTAGATTTTTTTGATTTCCCACCTCCTTTGCAGCCATTTGTTTCCAATTATACCACTACAGTGTGAAAATTAAAATTGCTGAGAGGTGAAACTTGCTTGACTGTAAACAAGCTTTCAACAAGGGTCAGGAAGCCATTCTGAAAACTCTGGCTGCATTCAAGTATGCTCCAGCACGCAAGGATTCAGTGCTGGCTGCTACAGAACAAATTTTATAATCCAAGAAATTAGCCAAATCTCCTGATTCTTTTTCAGAACATCCATGTTTCCTTTTTGTTTGTGTTTGATTCTCTGACATTATCACTCATACGTGGAATCATTTTATGGCTTTTCTTTGAACAAGTTAGCAGTTTGTTCACTGTAATAGAGTAACTCTATCTCAAGCAAGTCTTAAGACAATCAATTCAAGGTTAAAGTTAATGTAAATTATATGTGATTTGTTACAGGCTAAAACATGTAAAATCCCTGGTATACTGTAGCTCTTTAACTGTCAAAGCTTGGGCCTCAAGTTCGTTTCCAAAGAGACTACTGTTTAATTCTGCCAGGCCAGGTTAATTATTTTTATACAATCTAATATTGAGCGAGCAAAGTGGAAGAGAAAAATTCTGAATGAGGATTGTGATAATTTTCTCATTGTTGTCCTGTCATCTCCTAACAAAGCCAGCGCGGGCGAGGCAGAGCAAAGGGTTATTTAAAGGAGACCTAAGGATGTCCTCACTAATGGATGATGCACTTTACTCACCAGTGCACAATACTGTACACTTCTATTTAAATTCAAATTACGCCATTTGAGGTTCGATGTGTGTGTGTGTGTGTGTGTGTGTGGGTGGGTGGGTGTCAAGGGAGGGCCATGGTAAGTCCCTTTTGTAGTGTTTATTGTCGACAATGAGGTTGAACCCCTCTTAAAATGCAAGACAAAGGCAGAGAGGTGCTAAGGGGCAGGAAACGGCTCGCCACTTCTCTTCCATTTCCTTCAGCATACACACACAAACACACACATACACACACACTCTGCTAATTACATGTGCTACCACTATAGATGCAGTGCTCTAATTGTGGAACCACAAGTGGCTCTGGCTGTAAATAGATCAACTTATTATGAAAGGAACACGTCAGTGTCAATTATAGAGTTTATGGCTACTATAAGTTTAAGCTCCAAATGATTATTGGATGCCATATATTCCTTTTTCCTTTTTTTCTTGTCTCTAAATGTCCTTTTTTTGTATTTTTGCAGAGTTCAACACTTTTAAGCCATGTCTAAAAATACACATCTCTTTTTAAAGGCACGTTAGCACAAGGTCAGTGGTGTGAAAGTAAGTGTAAGGCAGGGTGTTGCTGAACATAAGCATGCATGCTCAAAGCATTCCCATGTAAAACAAAGATAAAGAAAAAAAATTTTTTTTTTTTAAAAACTGCTCAACTTTCTTGATTAATCAAACACAAATCAGGTTTTTAGTTACAACATCTTTTATGCCTTGGATATGCCTTAGTGGCATTTTGAATGATGGACTAGTGTATCATTTTTGAAACCGGGATCATTGGATTAGAGAGAACATTAAAGATTAATGCTGTGATCTGTAAAATAGTCGTAAGATGCTTAAGTCATTAAAGGAACTCACACACACACACACACACACACACAGAGGCACATATAATCATGTCACAGGACTGGAGGCCTAGAAATACAGCAATGCAAGCCTGATACATTTTTCAATGAAGGTGAAACTGAAAAAACTTAACTAAAGCAAAATAAAGTGTAGAATATCATTAAGCATACCTCGCTTCTTTGAAGTCTCGTTTTTAGACCACTGACTGACTGAGAAATGTGGGAGGATCATGAATGGGTCAAAACAAATATAAATGTGAAACATTCAAATGAGCACCGTATTATTTTATATTACTTTCTATAAGAAATTTTGAGGTGAAAATTTGTAAAAAGAAGTCAACTTTTTAAATATAGATGATGAGCAAAGAATGGAAAGGTTGAGTTGGTTATTTAATTATAAAATATTTAAATGAGCCAGCTACTTAGAGAAAGCTTGGGGGAAAAAGAACTCCTAATCACAACACAGAGAAGGTTATTTTCCTTCTCATCATCAAAACTGTGTTGAAACTTATGTGTGGAGTTCCCTTTTTATTTGTGTTCATTTGTTTTGAATATGTGGGTTCAGCAATGGAAGAGGATTGTCTTTAAGTTACATTGTATGTAATAAAGTCTGTTTTTAAATTTTATGTGCAATAGGCCAAATTATTCGCCATGACACAAAATAAAAAAACATCCACCCATCTGTACCATGCTCATACTGCTGTCTGTCAATACATACATAAAATAGATAAGGAAATATTAATGCAAGGACATGCATGCATGACTCCTCCAATACTAAAAATCTAATTCATGTATAACAACTTCAAGAAATTGTGTTGCTGTCCATAGAAGGGAAAAAAGGAACAAAAAATAAAATCTCTCAATTTTTCAGTTAAACCAAAGAATTAAGAGAAAATTATCCTACTTCTTAAACTCAAAAAAATCCATTTAATTTTCCTTTAAAAATCTAGTGGGTTAGTAGAAAAATGAATTGTAATAAAGTTGAAAAAAAAAGGCAGTTTTTCTCATTTTACGAAAGCTGGTGTTTTGGAGATACATGGCTGTCTGATGACCAAGTGAAACCAAATTAAAATGAAAAAGAAGCTGAATTTAAAAACACCATAAAAATTGCAAAGCATAAACTTAAAATGACCCCAGCAGGGACGCTCCTGGAGATAGTGAGCTTTTTCTCTCTCTACAAAGACGGAAGCTGATAGATTAGGTAGATTTGTGCTGCTGTGAGAAGTTGGACCAAACTTTCACCATACATGCTGCTCTCCTGCAGCAGACTGGGCCCGACTGGTGTATTATCAGTGTGTAGTGGTGGTGAGCCTGGTGAGTCCCTAATGATAGCTTTGCCCTTCGCCACAGACTAAATCAGGGCTTGCTGGGTAAACCAACTCAGTGCGACCACTTAACCCCCGTCTGCCCTCCTGCCGCCAATGTTAAAAATTTCTCCGTATTTATATGCAAATCTGAGGGGACCACCTGACCACCGTGTATCCAGGCACCCTGCACTTCAGCCGTGTAGACAGCCGCAGCAAGTCTTCTCCAAAAATAACTTCCAGAGAGTCTACTTCCTGTACCAAAATAGTCTCAATGTTACAATAACAACTGACATTATTGTATCTGACTGAAAGGTTTGTACATTTAGCTTTCTGTTTGCTTCTCTTGCTCCACATTCTCACTCCTCAGATTTTTAATCTCTTTCTCTGTCTTCAGCTCCTCTTTTTTCCGCCCACTCTGTCATTTCTTATGCTCCACATCACTTATGGTATTTTCTGTTGCACCTATAACACATGGGGAAAAATCGTTTGGAGCTTTTTGTATCAGTTTCCTCATTTGTCATTCCAACATGCTGTGAGCCAAGACCAGAGAGATTTCTCCCAAAAGTCTGAGATTCCATCTTGATTATCCTCTGAGTGTTTTGAAACATCCATCTACGACGTCTGGAGACGCACCAAACTCAGGCCCTCAATTTGTCTCCATAATGTGCAACTGTCAACACTTCACAACCCTGTAAAAGAGACACCAAAGAGGCTTGCCTCTTAACTCTGGGGGCTTTAAGAGAGGCATTAGAGCAGGCTTGGAAATGGAGAGGCTGTGTGTGTGCGTGTGTGTTTGTGTGTACGTCTGCGTGCACATAGCGCCGCAGGGCTCCAGGTGTGTTCACCTGTCTGCCATTCACATCCCTTCAAGGAGAACGGAACGGAGGCAAGGCACTCAAGATGTCCAAAGATCAAGTTACACTTCTCTTTCTCTCAGTTTCTCATCATTCACACAAATACACACACACACACACATATACAACAGTGCATAGAAGAATGCAGGAGGTCCATGATCCATGAAATGGGGAGTAAGGGCTTGAGGCCAGTGTGAAAGCTGTGGAGAGGAAGGGAGCGGCATGATTGATGGCGAGGATCGGGAAGTTGTGCAGGTAGTGTTACAGGTAGGAGATATGGACCCCGACGCAGGTGAAGGAATTAAAACGAACATATGAAAAGGATTCAGGCGGACAAAAAGAGAAGCAGAGAGCAAAAAGGAAATGAGAGCAAAATATCAAGTGGTTTGTGGAGATGGTGAGAGCTGAAGTGAAGAGTGAAGGGCGGAGTGACAGAGAAACAGAGCGAGCACATGACTGGATGCACACCAACTCTGGCCACGGCGGTTGAGGCCTTTCATGGAAGCATAAAACTTGAGAGGCTGAAAAATATGATGGTAAAGCTGAATCATGTTCTGCTGACAAATGTTAAGTTTGCATGAAAGTTTGAGCCTCTTGCGCCTCACTGCAGCATCACTCTGCTCATGTCTGTGTTTTTAGGTTTCACTTTGCTCAAGTTGTGGAACAGCGTGTTTTTACTTATTTAGAGGCAGAGTTAGCCGGGATAATTTGATTTCCTCTGCAAAGTCACTGTCGCTGTTAGATGCAACTGTGGTAATCAAAGCCCTAACTTTGCTCTTTAAATCAGGTTTACAACTTTTGTGTGGTAGTAAAAAAATGGGCTGCTGTTACAATTACATCAGAGGTGTCAGAAAAAGCTAATCAGAAAATCAACAAAGATCATAGAAGAAGAAAAATAGGAAAATCAAATAACAAAAGGAGGGCTGGGGTGGGGGAGGGGTTCTTGTGTAAATGTGACCTAAGTATAAACATTGCATTTTCCAAGACCGCAATTTCCTGTTTTCCCAGGCGATTAGAGTGAAATGTAAGCCTGGAGGAGTCACGGCACGGTCATGTTTCCTCCTGCGCTTTAAAGGGGCTGGAAGAGGAGAGCCGAGGAGGGCCGAACTGCTCTGAGCTGAGCCGAGCCAAAATTTACATATGTGTGTTGCTGACTACATCCTGAGCACATTGTTTCACTTAACTCCCTCCACGTGTTGCAGTGTGTGTGTGTGTGTGTGTGTGTGTGTGTGTGTGGGTGTGTGGGTGTGTGTGTGTGTTTGTTACGTAGCTGAATAGGCCTCTGCTGCTACATTTGCAAGCTGCTGCTGTGTCACACAAGAATTTCCACTATCTCTCTCATGAACGCATTTAGGCAACTTGTGTGCATTACACCTGCTAGGAATTAATGTGAGATGATTTATGGGATAAAATGAGCAACATCACTGTATAAATCTTATTCAAAACAAATAGGTGCTAAATATCAAGAGAATGTGTGTGTGAGGATTACCCAAATTAAGTTAAAGTGTAGTTCAGGAATAAACTTGCAGTGTGCTTGCAAACAGACGATTCTCTTGTTTTCTCTATACAAGTTAATATGAAGCTCGATTTTGCCTTTACCTAAAAAAAGGCATGGATTGATCAGACTTTGGTCATGAGAAAGTCTGGACTGACCCACACTTGGGTTTCTTCATGTTGTCCTTCACCACGCGTTCTCATGAGTCCATGTTCAGGGAAAACTGCACCCAAGCCCCCTCCATCAACTGCCTTCTTTTCAAGTTGTCATGGTGACGTAACCTTTACCAAACTCAATCTGATCCTTTTGGAAGTCAGATCATTATCCACACACACACACACACACACACGCTGAGGAAAATTGCAGCACTCCCACTAAAAGGATTCATTTGTTATTCAAATTAAACGTGATTTTTTTCTACTTTGGCAACCATCGGCTGCACGTGGCACCAGCTGATGGTCGTGAAGGTGTTTCATTTAAGGTTTGATCAATTTGGATGACAGAGCTCCAGTCATCACATTTACCGCAGCACGCTCCTGTTTCTTAGTCATCTGTTTTTGCTGGGTTTTTTTGGTGAGAGGTGGTAAAGATTGCACAAAAGGGGGAAGTTTCAATTTGACAAAGCTATATGTGGTCTATTAGATAATGTCCAGGCCAATTCTTGTACATCATAGCGAGACTGATATTGTCACGTGAGGTTTCTTACAATCTCCTTTTTTTTAAAGTATTCTCTGAATTAATATATAAATAAATAATGAGACAATTAAAGTATAGCTTTGGGAAGTTCAATCCGCTTCCAGTAAACCAACAATTTCTAAAACTGAAAACTAGTGATATTAAAGTGATCTGTGACTGAATTAAAATGTCTAATACGCTCTCACTAATGCACAAGTGCGCTTTTACAAGTGTGCCTCTTTCAGTTAGCACTGAATCAGCCGTTACTCCCCTATTAGACCGTTAAGCAACAATAAAGCAAAAACATTTCACTGTAAACAGCGCTTTGAGTCACACACAATCTCCCATTCTGACAAAATTCATGTCTATTCTTCTCCATTCAAACAGAACTAAATGCGACATCTGGCATCCAACAAAGTATACACCTGACACTGTGGGATAACCTGACTGGCAAACCAGCCCACAGGATGAGTCAGTAAGCCCTGACTAAGTGTGTGGTTCTTACCCGGCGAATGTGTCACTCCTCTTTCCTTTCGAGGCTTTTCAGTAGCTACAATACGCTGTCAGAGCGACACAATGAGACGTCAGAGGAGGAAACTTTAGTCACTAAGTGTGTTGGAGATGAGCCCCGATAAGTATTTTCTGATCCAATTTACAGTAATAACTCACTACTTGGTAAAGGCAGTAAATGATGGCACGCTATCTCGGCCTGGTTTTTAATATCAGCATTTCTCGCCGAGATAAAAGGACATTTGGAAGTCCTCAGAGACGCCGTTATCTGATCTTATTGGAGTTTCTCTGCTGCCTCCCTGTCTCATTTTGCCCCTCTTTATCTCTCTCATTTCATCTGTCTCTCTCTTTTCTCTCTATCTCTGTCTTTTCTTCCGCAGTGCTCGTACTTCCTATCTCTGAAACCGCCTCTTTTATTCTTTCTCTCACTCTATTTCATCCATTGATCACGTCTTTTGTGGACTGTGTCTTAGTTTATTTCTGACATAATGAGGGTCTAAGATTTTTCTATAAGTTTCTTGGCTTTCTACTCTTCTCTCGACTTCTGTAAAAAGCCTTGAAAGAGAACTGAGGAAGTAAAGAAAGAGGAAAGAGAGAAAGTGAAAGTAGAGCTGGGAGGTTGCCTCGAAAGAGTGTGCCATGTTGCCCCCTTCACCTCCCTCTTCCCCCCTTCCATCTCTCTCCTCAACCCTTGTCCCTCCTCCCTGTCTTGCCTCCCTGGTGTTTATTGCCACTGGTGTGCGTTTGTGCGGCTGTGTATGTGCATGAGTGTCTTTTTGTGTGTGTGTGTCCATGCACAAGAGATGGAAACCCCGAAAGTTGGCCCCATGACAAGTGACCCCCTTCTTCTCCCCAACGCCCCGTAGCAGAAACCATCAAGAAAAGCAGACAGCGCTGCACACACAAAAAAGAGAAAAGAGAAGAAAAAAAAAAGAAAGGGAGACGGAGAACAGAGAGGAGAAAGAAGGAGAGAGCAGGGAAGGAGGGCAAGCCCAGCTGTAAGCAGCACAATGCGAACGAGAGCTTGGCAGAGGCTCAAAGCTGCTCCGAACGAGTGCCTCTAACTAACCCCCCCCCCGAACTCCTCCACCCCTCCCTGACAAATTAAAAGCGTTTGGTGCTGTAAAGCATGGGGGAGAGAGGGAGGGAAGACAGAGGAGGAGAAAGGAGAGGTGGGGGGAACAAGGGAGGAGATGGGATAGGGAGAGGGGACACGGGAAGGATTAGGAATTAATGCGTTTCTGCACCGGCTTAATCCCAATGATTACACCAAAATAAATACAACTCAGTTGTGTTTTTTTTTTAGTTTTCCATTTGATGTTGGTGACAGATGCCAGGGGGCAAAGGTGGTAAGAGCAGGTCTCCAATCTCAATAGACCCCTGTTTTTTTTCCCCAAACACGTGCCAAAAAGTGTTTCTAATTATTTCATTGTGTAAATACAGTATGTCCCCTGTCTTTTTAATTTAAAGCTATAAAAGAAAATCAAGCATGAAGGAGTAAGAGAGCAGAGTGAAAGGAGAAAGGTGTGTGCCTGTGTGTAGGATACAAAAAGAGTGGGCATATCAAGATACAAAGGATCAACAGATACCAGTGAATCACAGTTTTGATACTTCACACACCCACAGCCAAACGCATACAGACTTGCAAACACACACACACACACACACACACACACACACACACACACACCTATGCAAGTCACGCAAAGCTGCTCGCACAGGAGGTAGCCTGAAATGAGAAGTTACATGAACTACAGATGAACCCAAGCCCAGCCTGGCACTCAACCTGACATCAGCACTTCCATCTTCAAGCCCGTCATCATAAAACATGAAAACCATGCTGTATTCTGAGAGGAAGGCATTGATCTTGTTAATGGCATTCCACATTTGGAGCTTATCCTTCGCTGTCAATACTTACACATCCTTCAAAAAACACATGTGGGCTCAACATCTGTGGGGCATTTTTCTGAGATCTTTAGCTGCACTTTCACTGTCCCGGAGCAGCAGCTGTGAAAACTGTGTGCATGTGTGTTTCAGAGGTACTGAAGGTGCTACAGAGAAGTTAGAAGTGCACAGGCCGACAGTTAAACTCTGTCTGGAGAAAAAAAGCAAAATAAACAAGTTCAATTGTTTGGAAGCCACAGCGTTTGTGAGATTCCTTTTCTTTTTCTACAACTTTTCATTTTCTCTGTCTAGTAAATCATTTAATCAACAGAAACTGCAATAATCAAACCTTAACTTTTGTTTTAAAGACCTGCTGATTGACTCACCAGTTTTCTGGCCACAGTGCTGAAGATTTTCTACTAAGATGCTGAACTATTGTGATTTGTATTTCCAGGGTTGCATGTTGAATAAGTGCTATTTAGTATATTTGCCTGCTCCAAAATTCTTTAATTAAAGTGGTTAAATCGGTACTGTAACCAGTTTGTTTTGGATTGATTGCAAGAATTTTAAACACTTCTCTAGATTTGACCGATTAGACAGAATTTGACCGATCA
Source organism: Oplegnathus fasciatus (assembly GCA_003416845.1). Taxonomy (NCBI): domain Eukaryota; kingdom Metazoa; phylum Chordata; class Actinopteri; order Centrarchiformes; family Oplegnathidae; genus Oplegnathus; species Oplegnathus fasciatus. Next base: position 1,905,920 of record NTHP01000011.1, on the reverse strand, counting down.
GATAACATGATTAATCAGGTCTGACTAAACTTGATGAGAGTCGAATGACCCGAACTGGATTTAATTTACTAAATCTGCCATAATAGATTTAAGTGAACATGTGGTTTGGGCTCTGCCTGCCTTAGTCAGGAGGTTGTTCAGCAGTGTTACCTTGAGGAGGCTCAGCTTGTCTGGAGTTTCTAGGAATTGAAAATAGGCCACTGGAACATGACGTCCACCCCTCGAACGTCTGAGAAAGAGGCCCAGCTCCATCCAGCCCCTTCCCTCTCCTCCTGCCCTTCTTTTTCTTTTTACCAGAGTGTGAAAGGGAATACCCTGCCCCAGCGAGACGGCCCCACATTCCTCCATTACAGATGACAAGCTGCCCCCTCCTCCTCCTCCCCACCCGCCACCGCAAACGCCGCGACCCTAAAACCAGGCCTGCCGACTCTGCAGCCTGCTGTTTCAAATGCCTCAGGTTTCACCCAGGGAAAATCCAACTTTGGCAAGGCATCAAATTCAACCCCCACCCCTCAAAGTCTGCACACACATTCAGGTGAACACCTGATTGCCCATGCTTTCCCTAAGTCTTTCTCTGTCCCTCTTCCCTTGTTGAAATCCTTCCAAAATCCATCCGAGCTGTCGTGATTGATGGCAGCGAGTGTCCATCTCCGATTGCTCCAATTAGGTCAGTCGCTCCAGTGAGGCACAGCAACTCTCCATTAGTCCTGTCCAGCATTTTTTTCCCTGTCTTCTCTGACCAGGTGGTGAATGGTGTTGGTTTAGCGAACTTTCTGTGTTTTGTCTGCAGAATTGTGGTACATTCTGACTCCTTAACACGATGGGGGTGGGCACACGCAGTGCTGGCAGGGAGTTAAGGATCTACAGTCCAATCAATCAACATTGTCATGTTTAGTCTGTGCTTGTCTTTCACTACAGGAGGGCTATTCGCTACTGTTCTGGAGAGCGACGCGTACACCGGCTTTTTTTGCCATCAGTAGCGAGTTCTGGAGAAGTTATTCGAAGATTAACGATTGAGATTGCCTCAACTCAGACAGTGACAGAGAAAAAAAAAGCTGTCTGCGTGTTCAGATTTAACACCCCCATGCATAAAACGATCATTTACATATGTGCAGCGTGACTGTGACTGTAAATAACTGTGAATCTATGGGGGCATTGAGTTTTGGTTCCATCGGCATGTTCACAATCACAAATCAACTCATCTTGCACAGCTCTGTGTGGCTGCGTGTAGTCACTTTTCAAACAAAAGACTGCGGATGATTAAAAGAAGAAAAGAAGAAAAGAAGAAAGGGAAGTAATGCTACATCCCGATGGATCAGCTTGTGTCATAGCCAAGGGTACTTTGGTTTCATGTGGCTCTTTTATGATCACATGCAAGCACAAAACAACCTACATCAAAGAGTGGGGTGTGTGTGAACTTTTTTTTGCACTATTTTGTTGTTGCTATGCAGTGAAAATGTTCTCAACTGACCAAGTAGCATGAATGTAAATACATAATTTACTTAAGTGATGAAATTAGACACGCTGCATGTGCTTTATTCCATCCACACAAGCATTTTCACAAAGCTTATAAAGACCACATTCAAGTTCCAAAACAGTGACAAAATGGTTTTTAAAAAAGGCAATTTCTCCCTTTTTGCAGTTGGCAACAAACAACAAATTTGCACACAGCGACAATGATCTGATGAGGAGTGTGCTTAAATGGATACGTTTAAGCACAATGGCAAAAATCCAACCTGCTATAGGGTCCTTGAACAGGACACCGTACCAGCTCACTTCAAAATGATCAATAAAGCATCCATCACTTTATTATGCTGTTTCTTTTTGTCACAGAATTAAAGACATTCCCCACTCCTTCTTGTTGTTGGTTGATGAGAGAGGACAAATATGTTCTTTCAGCACTGTGGATTTAAACCTGACTCAAAACCTTGACCGCATGCCACCCTCTTTAACTCCCATCATCCTCATCTCATTCCACCGTACACAATGTAATAAGTAAAAAAATGTCATAAAATTCCTCATCCATTTCCCGTGCCATGAGGAGTGGAACTCGCAGGTCGCCCGAGGACACATCCATTCATTAAGCCCCTCCACCCCAGAGGAGGAATTGGACCGCGGGCTCCCAAGTGCATCGCCATGTCACCTTGAACAAATCCAGATGATTAAGTGACAAGCACTCCCATGTGAGGACGCGTTATTTCCCAAGAAACCCCAACGCTTCCCCTCCTATCCAATTTTCAAGATGCAAATCTTGAAATGTTGTGCTGAGGAGAAAAAAAAACATTCCCTTCTCTCTCTCTCTCTCTCTCCATCTTTCTTTCCCCTGCCATGTAAGCAGTACTAATTGCCTTTCATAATTAGCCCGGTGACAATAATTGTTGAACTGATAAAGCTGAGAGCTGTGTGTGTGTGTGTGTGTGTGTGTGTGTGTGTGTGTGTGCGTGTGTGTATGAAGTCACACTTCCCAGCTCTCCTCATTCTTCCTCATGTGCCTCCTGATAAAGTGGGTCATCAATGAAATGCCCCATATTTAGATCACACAAGGACAATTCCTACGCACATTTCCTGGCAAGTTTTCACATTGTTTCTCTGCTCCCCCACTCTTTTTTTTTCTGTGTGTGCACACACTGAGAGAGAGTCAGGAGAAGGGGGGGGGGTTATTTTATAAGATGCATCCCACCAATGGAGCCTGTGCAACCTCACAGACAGAAGCTGGCATGTAAATTTGGGGAAAGCAAGACAAGGAAGAGTTTTAATTAGCCTGGTTAAGTAGGCGCTCGCGAAGCCGCCGGGGCTCACCAGGGGGATTACGACAGATTTATTTAGCCAAGGCTGCAGGAGACGCTGTGATATGATATATTCCAACAGCAACAATAGCTCTGTAATCACGCTCCAACCCCAGAACCCCAGCTAATCTATTCCCGTGTCTCGAAACGAGCACTCATTTTATTCCCTCTCATCTAGAAGTCAAGAGTTTTGTTTTTTCTTTTTTTTTCCCCACTCCTTCTCTGCTCCCTCCCCTTCCTCCGCTCTCCTGCGTTCAACCCTTGTGGGCAATTTAGTGAGGCACTCAGACATGCTAACACAATCAACAATCAGGTCGTTTGCTCTCTCTAATAGGCACTCTGGTTTTCAGTAAAAGAAGCCGTATTGTTTATTTGATTGTGTTCACCGGGGAGAGTCCGCTGGGGAAGTATTTGTTACACGTGGAAGGCGGAGGTGGGGTTGTTGCCTTTGTTTTGGAGAGACTACTACAGGAAGTCTGAACATGGAGGCACAATGCAAAACCACAAAAAAAGTTACTCTCGATTCAAAGCACTGTATTCAGAGCTTAGAGTCAGTTTGGGATGCTTGTGGTACACTTGTTGAGTGAGTATACAGTTAAGCCCCCTGACTTGAAAAGTAAATGGCTTTTCAGTTTATTGTCATTGTACAAAAACCTGCCAGCTGCAATACTGAGTTTTATTTAGATATGAAGTTAATAAAGGACTTTTCTGGCGAAGCATTCACAATGAATGTATTTTTTTCCTAAATGTCAATAGCTGCGTCTCAGTAACCTTGATGTAACGTTGTATTCAGCACATGAATAACAGGATTGTGTTTTTGATGTACTGAATAAAAGTGTAATTTGCATCGAGGCTATGAGAAGATGGGGACTTCTTTATGTCTTCTCGCGATCCAGGGAAAGTCAAACGTCACAGTTAAACAGCAACAGAGAAGCAAAGAATTGAGTGTGATGTTTCTCTGTGGTGAAGCCTCACCACTGAAAAAGCAAATAGAAAGCCTAAAATGTGTAAGAGAACAAACTGGTTAGGATGAAAGATAATATCTACTTGCAAAAGCAGCCCATGAGGGAATTCGACAGGCCTGTTGTTTTTCTTTTCAAGTTTCTGACATGTTGTCACCTGTCCAAATACCCATCAAAACCATATGGGACCACACACACACACACACACAGAGTCATGAGAGGAAGAGCAATACACAGTAATTATTGACAACACATAACACCTGTTTCTATTCCGCATGGGTAGAGCACTCAGAAAACCCAAATGAGACATGCTGTTTATCCTGAAAGGCTTTAGAAGACCAGGACGCACACACAACTTATAGCAGTATGTCAGTATAATAGTATATGGTTCTGTTTTGGTTATTTGCTGTGATATTGTACCTGAACCGGAATATTAGCGCAGCTGTGCAGCAACATTTGTCATAACTTTTTTAAACTTTTATTTTGACGAGTGGCAGTTGTTTGCTCATTTTGTGACAGATTTGGCAAGTTCTGACACTCAAGTTTTGAGCTTAACTTTGTTTGATTGATGTGACACTGCGTGGGAAAGGAGAACGGGTACCTTAAAACAGTTTTGTGTACTTTAGGTGGGTCTGTTTTTCATTATTTTGACCATAGTGCAGGGTGTGCAGTTTTCAAGACAGCAAGTAAATATGACAAATGATGGGTGCAACAACTCAAGTCAGCACCAGAACCTGTGTATGTGCTGTAGTGTGGCGATAGCTCCAGGCAGCGTGTCAGTTCTTGTGTAATGACCAGATTCGGAAAAGCGGGTCATGTGACACCCTGAAATCCAAAGATACTTTTTGCTGTACTCACGCATTACAAAGGAAATGTAAACTAAGAAAGAAATACACACACACACACGTTCAAAAACTACTCTAATCATAGTTTGAACCATTAGATCCAACACATATTTAAAAACCACCAAGCTCTGTGTCATTCGTGGGCAGGTAGCCAGGTGGTTTTGGAGGAAGACACAAATATGCATGTGTTTTGGACACCCAAGTAGGAAGCAGGAGAAACTTTTATTAGTATTTGTGAAAAGTGGGCAGCTTTCACCGGAATGACTGAGCCTCTATGTTTGGGTTCCTCTTCCATTGCTGTATATGTCCATGTATATTAAAATACAAATATACACGTGAGGGTTAAATGACTGCTCCTCAAAGTTGACTAGAAACAGACTGAACACACTCCAAAGCCCTGAAAAATCATTTGAGGTAATGTTTATGCCCGTTAAAAGCCACACACACAGACACACACACACACATAAACACATGTACATGGATGGCAGGCCACAACACACACATGCTCCTAGGAGAATAGTGCAGCTCTGCAGGCAGACCTCACCCCCTTCAAACAAGCCACAAAGGAAAACATGAGCTTAAAGTAAACAGGAGGCAGACAGAGAGGGAGGGGGGGTACAAGACAACCACAATTTAACTACACTGTGACGCACATGTGTGTGTGTTTCTGCGTGTGTGTGTGTAAAGATCTGTCCATCTTTACCTCTCTATTGTATGTTCCCACTTACCTGAGTGCTTTCGTGTGTGTGTATGGATATAAAGGTGCATGCGTGCCTGCCTCCATGTGAGCATGTGTGTGAGTGAGTCAGCTCGCAACCCCACACAAACAAACACACACACACACACACACACACCACCCTCCCACATCGCTGATGATAGAGCGCTTTTAATAGACTTGTGTGTGCACGTGTGTGTGACTGTTTTTTTGTGTTCGTCCAAGTATTCAAATGAATGAAATACAGAAACTGAGACAGAAAGAGAGACAGAGAGAGGCTGCAGAGGAACGCAGCAGCCGCTCTGTCCTCATCATGCTTTGTGGTTCAGCTGGCGTTGGTGATGTCAGCAGGAAAACGTGACTGTGGGCAGACTGGTCCAGCACACCCCCGCATGCGCTGATGCCTCATTTACTCACAGGCCTCATTTCATCACAGCTGCCCCCCCCTCCCAAAAAAAAAACTTTTTTCATTTTTTTCCTGCCTCAATTTGTATTTTTTTTTCCCAACTTCAACACCCCAAATGGCATGATAAATGATCTGACATCTGGACAAGGCTTGACCATATGAAGCACTTTCTTGATCGAAACAATTCATTTTCGCCCACAGTTGCATATGCGTACGCTGCAATTTTTTTGGCTTAAAAGTAATGCACTGAGGTGATTTATCAAAATGATGAAGCTGGAGGAAAACAGCTGTTGTGTTTATGGGGATCCTGGCAGGTTTCAATACTTTAAAAGGTTAAAAATGTTGCATCTTATTAGAATTTCCTCTTTTTTTTCTCCTGATAGATCAAGGCTCTCTTTTGGCTATTTGTGGAAATTGAGGGGAACGCGAGGGAAAAGACATATTTGACATGACAAAAAATGGGACAGACTGAACGTACTCAGAGGGAAACTTACAAATTAGCCTCCGCTGAGGATTCTGACGTGCCTTCCCAAAATGAAAGGCCATGACAATTAGCATGAACCTCCCGTCCCGGCTCAGCCGTCTGCCAAGCCAAGCTGAACTTGAGGGGGAGCAGGCGTTTTTCTCACTGTTTTAACATTCTCCCTTTTCGTTTTAATTAACACCTCAGTTACTCGGGGTGTTTGGGTTTCCTCAGAGGGAGCGTGCAGGAGCCTGTTTTTTTCTCCAGGATCGTCACACCTGTTCAGTCAGCAGGTGTTCCAGTCATCTCTGCTGAGGAGAAGAAAAAAAAAGACAGAGAAAATTCCAGAAATAGGAAGCATAGGAATCTGAGACTGATAGGAATGATATGATAGGAATACATTAAATGTAAATACGCTGTACAAATCTGGTTTAATTTGCCATTTTTTCCACCTTCTGAACAGTTTGATTTTGCCCTAAATTCATTATTTTCCAAACAGTTCTTACCCATATTTGTGATTTTTTCCCCCGCCTCTGTCTAAAGCAGGCAACAAAACAAGTCAACACCATTGTCAGGTACATTAGCTATTCAGTTATTCTCTTTTTTCTTCCTCGCAGAATGCTTGAGTGTCTGCATTTGAATATCGACCAGGACTGTCACACAGCTTTCAGGTGAGCGCAGAAGCAGAAATATACAACCCAATAACAGTCCTTGGCAGCTGCTGTATTTTTCTTTTGTTTTCCAAAGTAGATTTGAACACATATTTTCCAGTGTTAACTCTCGCTCGGTATCATTTCATGTCAAAGGACTTGTATTGCGTTCATTAATCTACCCCACTTGACAGTTATTTGGTCCAAATTTGATTTGTGGCTGTTGGTTTTGATCGTGGCCGTATTGGGAATGATTTGAAAGCATTACGGCCTCTCTTGAATCCATAATGAATTTATTGCACCTTTATGGAATATTGCGGCGACAGGATTTGTGTGCTTTAATATTCTGTCTACAGTCATATGCTGGGGAGGAGAGTAATGCAGATGTCAAACCCTGGGCTTACTTTCAGTCTTTCTTTCCTTTTCTCTTTGCTTTTTAATGTATTTCATGTCAGAGTTTATTCGGTGTCATATATTTACCATCTATCTATCCTTTTGTCTCTTGTCAGTCTATCTCTGAAAGTCTCTCCCCCTCCATCCCCTTAATCCTGTAAAATGTCTCTCACTGTTCAGGCACATCCTCCTCCCTCTCCCAATTAGACATATGAAATCATCCTCGGCGTATCAATTGGTGACTTTTACACCCATTAATTTGCCATAATTATTTCATTTCAGATTGATCTGACTGCGCCATCGCAGATGGTGTGCGCGCTGAAGCCCCGTTCCCTCTGCTGATCAAAGGGAGTCATTTTAATTGGAGCCTTTTCAACGCTAATTGTTCTCTCTGTTGTAAATCAGTGTCTGTTAGTCTCCCCAGGTCTTTGTTAGCAAATTGTCTTGGCAGTTTTCTTGTTTCATCTTGGATTGAGTTTTATTGCGTTGCATAACTGTGAGATTGACTGTGATGATTGTGATGTGCAATCAGAGAATTTGTGGATTTAATTCCACTACCTGTCAGTCATTTTAGCCTCGGTTTTAACAAAAATGACGGCATATTAAAGATATGTGCTGGTATATGGTAATATTATTGATAGCTGTGATGGCTGCTTTTGTGTGATCCATATTCTAACTAAAGAAATAGATCTCTTAAACTGAATCACAGCTAGTTTTCAAGACTGAAAAGAAGAATATTTTATTGAAATTTGTCACTTCATGCTCCCCCAGACTCTGCAGTGTTTTGTAAGCACTACAGCTTTAAGTCAGGGAGTAGCCTTTGGCTTTTTGTCCAACGCTTCAGCCAACAAAAACAGCACCTGCCTTTGCATGTCCATCAGTAGCCCATTAACTCATGTCTGGTGGAGCAGACTCTTTAAACTGACCAGAATGTGGCTGGCTCAAAGCCTCTCCTCTAGCAGCCCTGTTGACGTATGGAGATAAATGGACTCTGGCCTGCATTGTCCTGCTGACACGCCCACATTCAGTTTCATTGGTCTTTGTGACAGGCCAATGGGGGAGAGATGCAAATGAGATAGAGCATTCAGTGGAGGGGAACCCCCAAATATTTTCATTTTTTCATTTATCAACCATGCTCTGCCAACGTTATCGTTTCTATTCAGTTTTTATGTCAAGCTTTAGCAGAACGCATCAAAAAGGAAAAATGTCTTCAGTCGTAAAGGTGGTTGTTAATGGACAAAAACTGTTCTTGTTTGTGTCTTGCATGAATGATTCCTGACCTGTGACCTTCCCCAAAGGGAGTGGGTGAGGCTTTTCGGGTTTGGGATTAGGTTGAGGGGGGGTTGGATGACCGCCGGGCCGAAGGCAGGAAGTGTAAGCCGATACACATCAGACCTCATTTAGATCTGAAGCGACGGCTTTTCATGCATGACCGCAATGAGAGCTCTACACTTCATATACACTTGGTAAGGCCACGGTGCACGGATCATTAAAGCAGAAATAATCCTGCAGTCTGACTTTTGAGCCCGTAAAACACGAGCAAAAATCCATCACTTCAGTACAGCTGTTGAAGCGTGCATTCGCCAGCTCCCCGGTGTGTTGCTTTATACATGTGCGTTCACAGGCTGTTTGCGTGCATGCATGTATCCGTGAACAAGCAAAGGTGTGTTTGTGCATGTACATGTGTCTGGGAATGTAAAAGACTTCTCAGCTTTAATGCGTTAGCAGGAGAGAGTGTTTTTTTGGGAAATCCCAGTCGGCCAGTTGGTATTTCTGTTACTGTGAGAGCTCAAATAAGTGAAATCTAATAGGCTTTCTCTCCCAGAGGAATATTGAGCAGGACTCAACAGATTAAGACCTGTTGACTGATGGCAGCTTAAACTACAGTGCCATTACACCCCCAGCTTCTCTGGATAAGTGTTCCAAAATGATACCAGAGAAAGGGTGGAAGAAAAAGATGACAAAAGTAGTTGTCGTAGTTGGCTCGTCCACTTGAATTATCTTTAAATTTCAGACTTCTGTTGCTAGAAGATGCCACATGAATCACTGATGATATTATGTTTGTTCCTGACTTTTGTCTCTTCAAATTTAACTTTTTAGCCAGACTTGCACCGTGGTTCTACGGATGGCAACGCCAGTCTGTCTGTTGGTCTGTCAGTTGGTCCACTACTTTGGTCCAGACTGAAATATCTATTGCAAAGATTGCCATGACATTGTGTATATATTCATAGTGCGCAAAGGATGAAGCTTTGGTGACTGACTTTGGTGATCCCCTGACTTTATCTCTAGCGCCACCATGAAATTGACATTTTTGGTTTTAGTGAAATGCCTCTACAACAAAATTAGATTGATTGCCATGAAAGTTGGTACAATTAGTCATGATGAATCCTTATGACTTTGGTGATGCCCTGACTTTAAATCTAGCGTCACCGGCAGGTCAAAATCTTCATTTATCCAGTGAAATATCTCTACATCTGCAGGATGGACTAGCACAACATTTTTGTACAGACATTCATGGTCCCCACAGAATGAATCCTAATGACTTTGGTGATCCCCTGACATTTCCTCTGCTGTCACCACGAGCTTCACATTTGGGGTTTTGAGTAAAGTGTCGTTTCAACTATTGCATGGATTGCCATGAAATTTGGAACAGACTGTCCCCCCAGGATAGATTGTAATAACTTTGGTGATCTGTTAGCGTCATTATCAGGTCACATTTTCCATTCGTCCAATACTGTGGTTTATGACCAAATGCCTGCAAAACTAATGACACTCCTATCAACTTCAGCTGTACCTTGTGTTTGGTGCTAATTAGCGAATATCAGCATGCTAATATGCTAAACTAAGATGGTAAACCTTATACCTACTAAACATCAACATGCTTGCATTGTCAATGTGAGGCTAGCATTTAGCTCAAAGCACCATTGTGCATTATTGTATTAAAAAAATAGGATCAATAATAATGATTATTAGATATACAACTAAAAATATTAAATACCATTATACCATACATACCTTTCCCATTTTAAACTCAAAATATTTATCAAATATCTTAACAGTGTACAGCAGAGCCACTTGAAATCTGGTGCATATTTGCTTGACAGTAAGATGTTCTGACATCCTAACTTCCCTGTTTCTATATATCTCTTATGTCACTGGAATGCTTTCCATGAGTCAATTCCAATTAACGTAAAATTGATCCGCAGTTTACTGTAAAAGCAGTATTCAGTACGTATTTTAAAGTTTCAAGAGGATCATCCTGATATGAAGGTCTGGCTTTGCGTGCACATACAGTGACACTGTCATTGAAACCAGCATGAAAAATGTTTAAATATTTATTTCCTGATCCCATAGTCCAACCCCATATTCCCAGATCCCATTATCAAAAATAGCCATAATATCTTTTTCATATTTAAACTTATTTAGGACGATAAATCAAGGGAAATCTTTTGGGATATTTTAGGGTAATTTGCGTTGCTTTGCAGAGGCACACGGGAATTTCACGTCCTGGTCATTTACTTTGGATATGCATGTTTCACAGACTCAAAAACATTGAGAAATGCCTTCTAGTAAAGTGGCAGCAGATTCCTGTCTTACCCCCTGCAGTGGCCTAACTTCCCCTCAGGGCTGAGACCCCTATATGGTCGGGCCTCTCTCTTACTTAGGCAGCATTCATCAATCCAGGCCTGCTCTGTTGCTATAGAATGTGTAAGCAGTCGGATATCGACCGTCTGAGATGTAGAAACACTGTGTTCTGCCAGTGGAGTGACAGAGAAAAGATGAAGTAGATGCTGTGTGTGTGTGCGTGTGTGTGTGTGTGTCAGTGTTCACGAGTGTGTGCATGTGCATGTCTGTGCTGGATATTCCCCAGCTCACAGTCATTATCCTAGCACGATGTGGACTGTGTTTTTATCAGGCTGCGAATGCTGCATGTTTCATACAGGCGTGTTACAGGAAACCACAAGTCAATGATCATGCCATACATGGAAACCAATTGAGCTTCCTTGACTCTACATCAAAGGCTATATTGACTCTTGTAAATTATTCGACATCTGGCCGAGCTTTTCTTTAACAGCCAACTGTAAAGATGTAGATTTTCAACAGTCAGCAGTGAATAAAGAAGGATGGTGTAAGAGGGCGACAATCTTCCACTATGAACTCTTCCACTATGTTTGAAGTGTAAAAGCCCATACAAAAGGCATTGACTTTTAAGAAGAAGAAATGAAAGAAGAGTGTATTCAGAAAAAATTAAACAATGTTTCATTTGCCAGCTACAGAAAGCCCAATTTAAAGAGAGAGAGAATGTGGAAGGGATGATAGGCAGACAAAAGCTTCAGGGATTCAGTAGGGAAAGTACAAGGACAGACTTTTTGTCCCTGTTTTTGTGGATGAAAGCTTTGAAAAATCTCTCCTTAAATGGATTGGAGCAGAAACACCATCTTGAGACGCTGGATTCTGTGTTTTGGCTTCATCAAGTGGCAGCAAACGCCAAGATGTATGGATGAGAGGCCTTGTACAGGTGCCATGCCAATGCCCTAAATGGTTAAGTGCCCCAAGTGCCAGTTTGCCTGGCACCCAGACAACTGGCACAGTGAGGTGGTCCCCTGAATTACATTACTGTCAGTGAGGAAAAGTACAAACGCCCGACACAGAGACCATTTCCATTCAAATGAATGCTTTCATTTTGACAGCAAGGACAGGAGAGCTTGTGTTTTAATGGCCTTGCTAAATCTGGCCAGGTCCCATTGTGCCAAACTTGAGCCTGTCAAAATGCAAACAAAAGAGGGAAAATACAGAAATGTGTACAAACTGTTTTATTACCCTTGAACATTTTAGCAAAACTAGCTGTGACAATTCTATTCTTATATTCAGCATCATTGTGTTGAGTTCATGTGTACAGCTCCATCAAGCCTCAGTCTCCTATCTTGCAGCTGTCATGTGCATCACTTAATGACATACCATAATTTGACTTTAAACTGAAATATAATTCTTACACATGAATAAATGAAACATTTCTTTAAAGAACAATATACAGTAAGGTAAGATGAGAGGATAATTCAGTCCTTGCCTCAGCTTTTATACTCCCTGCTCTGCAGTAATGTACAGTAATGTAATTCAGGGGACCACCTCATCACTCTCTGCACACCATGCTTGCAGAAACTTTTAGATCCAATTTATCCAGTTCAATTTACCAATATGTCCAATTTATCCAGTCTGGCCTTTCAAATCAGGTTTCCAAGGAGGTTATGAAATGTCACTCACATGGAGCAAATCATTTTTGGAATGGCCAAGGTAACAAAACAGAGCCAGCCCACTTGCACTAGAAATTACAGTCCCTCACATTAACCTAAACCAAAAGAGTCGCAAAATATCTTACCTCAATGAAAAATAAGCTTGCTGTCAGTGGAATAACATGATACACACAACTCTGTAGCTGCGTTCCTCACACACAAAAGTAGCTTACATAAACAGCAGCAGCATTATAAAACCACTTTCAACCCAGAGGATGTGGGAAATAATGCAAAAGGAAAACTAAACTTTGTAGACTTTGTATGTATGTATGTTGTAGGCTTGTTGTATTGTAAGACGTGGTTGAATTACTTGCAATCAGTGAATTAAATTTAGATAAGACATACATAACACCACACAAAATGCATGAATATCATTTTGAAGATGTTTTACAAAACTTAAATATTACATTATCTACTTTGAGCGAGTAATAATTCATCAAAGACAAAAGGCTAATGTGCAAAACTCAAAGAATCTTCACTGGCATACAGTGGCAGTGGCACTGCAGCTGCAACCAGGGTTGGAATCTAAACTTCTCCATGCCTTTTACCCTTCAGATGAAGCTCCTCACTGACAGGTGTGAAGAAGCAACCGGCGTATCTATGTGACATGTAGCTGTCTACACCTTTCATATGCCGATGGGAGTTTACAGTGACAAAAACTGCAGTGCAGGGGTAACTTGCCACTCCAAGTTGGGAGAAAAAGGGGAGGGCTGTAAGTTCCCCAGGCACTTACTCTAATCAGTCAGGATATATTTAGCTGTAACCATGACATGACACATAAAGTAGCAGTGAATAGATCATATCTTTTTGTTAGTCTAAATCTGAATTTATCAAAGAGACGTATGTTTGGCAGGTATTTCGCGGCTTTCATTAGCAGGGCTACCTTAAATGAATTGGAAGAGAGGTTGCTCTCCTCTTTCCTGTCACAGAGAGGCAGAGGCTCACAGATGGCCAGTCGCACATCATTAGGCCTTCCGAGCCTGGACTGCTAGCTTAGCTAAACCGAGCAGTCCACTCCAGCCCACAGCTGGACCCCGGAGTGTGTGTGTGTGTGTGTGTGCATGTTTGTGTGTGTATAATCCACAGGTGCACGGGCCTGCTCCGGACGGAAAAGAGAGCATTAGCCCGGGGCCATGGAGGCAGGGAGAGAGGCAGAAAAAGGGGCAGGGCAAGGCTGTTTCAAATGCAAATGGCCTGCCCTGTTCCTCACAAAAACTTTCTCCAGTGGCACAGCTTGTAAAATATAGCACCCTATGGCTTCATTCAAAAGATACACCCACTAACCAGAGACTGTAGAACCACATGGCCCCCTGAAACCACTCAACCATATCATGAAGAAAAGTGAGCTCTTTTTCAATGATGCTAGTCAATGAATACACTGAGGCATATTAGCCGAGCAGTTAGGGTTTATTTAATGTTTTACCCTTTGGGCTGTATGTTGTGATGATGAACTATATAGTGCATTATCTTTGCTCTTGTGATTATATTAGTATTTTATATTCTATTGATAAATTGACAACAAATATATAACATAACAACAATATATAACAACTACAAAAAAGCATGAGATTAATTTGGCATTAAACAACATCCAGAAATTAGCAAGCAATTTGCAGCATCATGGATAAGCACACCAGATATAAAATAAGTTTGCTTTCGGAAAATTTAAAAAAAGTACCCTGATGGGACCTTGTGCAAAGCAAATGGCCATAATATATCATCTGCTGGCTGTGCCAAGAAGCAAGTGCTGGCAAGATCATTGTTCCACTTACTTAAAACACCTCCTGATTATTAAAACGAGATATAAAAAGACCTTGTCTGTGTTCGGCAAAGTACTTCCACATCTTTGATTAACAGTTATAGATTGAAGATCGTTAGAGTTTAAAGCAGCAAAAAAGAAAAACACTTTTTTTTTCAAGATAAAATCTTGAGCTATCGCAAAATGATTTCCAATTCTGGAGGGCATATAAACTTAGTTGCAGCAACCTCTCCCTTGGCTGACGGATCATTTTTCATTGTGTGGGTTAAAACATTTCCATACAGATTTGTTAAGTATTGCTTGCATTCAAATCAGGGCCATATTTTAATTACACTCTTGAGAGAAAAATCACCTTTTTCCTAATGATCCTCTAATCTATTCCCCACTTTCCAAACTTGCAAATGAAACTTAGCCTGCAAACTTTTGAGTGTTCAGATGTTGTATCATTACTCACACGCTAGTGTGACTTCCCAACATTTAGCACTCAGTAGGAAGTCTGAGGAGTGTTTATACATCTGCTATGGCTATCATAGCAGCCTGATGGCCAACAGGCTTTTTGAAAACTGCCTTTGTTTTTAGGACTCCCTCGACATGACACGCACTGATACATAAACTAAGGGAAAATGTTATGCTAGGCATGACTGAGATACAGTCAATGGCAGTCACATACACTAACATGCCCTTGCATATACACACACATACTTTTTGCTTGATGCGTCCTGTGAGTTTCACATGATATGATGTCATAAAATATTATTGTTCAAAGGAATTAATTTTGACGAGGTGGAATTTCTGTGGCTGACTGATACATAAATATGTGTGTGTGTGTGTGTGTGTGTGTGTGTGTGTGTGTGTGTGTGTGTGTGTGTAGACTATGAATTATGGCTTTGATACTACACTACTGAACTATAAATGATACGCTCGCCCACACACAAATACACACACATTCAAACCCTCACACATGCATACACACTGGGGCCTTTGACAGCATCGTTATGACTGCCGTGAGACAGAGCAGCCTGAGAGTTGGTGGATTTTCCCAGCATGCACTGAGAGAAGAGGCAGAGTAGACCCTGATGGAACAAACAGATGCTTCAAACCTATCTATCTATGTATCTATGTATCTATGTATCTATCTATGTATCTATCTATCTATCGATGGATAATCTGAGATTTTGTTTGGCCCTTGCTAAAGTGATAACCATAATAATAATAAGAAGAAATTCAATTACATTGCCGTTACTGATCCCATTAACTCTCCATTACTTCGACAACTTGGGGATCGACTTGTTGGACAGACGGGTCCAGTAGTTTCGTGCTATGTGGGGATAGGTGTGGGGGCACGATTAGCTGCCACCATAACAGGAGAAGTACGCTTCCCGGTAACTCCCACTGGTAATGCTACATTCAGGAAATAGCCTGGTTTGGTTCACAGTTGGAGGGAGTGCGAGAGGACTTCATGCAGTCGCTGGGGCTAACGTTAAGCTAGGTGTTGATGGTCAGTAAATACCTCCAAACCATTGGCTGCTTTTTAAACCACAGCATCTCATTTTCTATGTATGTTAAATACAGGTGATGTCACGGGTGTGGAGGCTTTGAAGTTGTTTAAATGCACTTTTGACAGAGCTTAGCTGAGTAACGAAAGTAAAGTAACAGGTAAGTAACTAACTACTTTTGTTGTTGAGTAATCAGTAAAATAATGTTCTTGCTTTTTTAGTGAGTAATATGTAATGTATAAATTACATGTGTACATTACATTTTAGTAACTTTCAGTAACTTGCCCAACACTGGTCTCAATATAAGATGGATCTATTTTAGAGAAATTGAATGATGGACTTGTGGTAATGACTCTTTCCTAAAATGAACATTACAGACCTTTATGCTTCACATTAGAGGCATTAGTCAGCAGTCAGGTTGTTTTAATGATAATTATGTGCATAGCATATACAGGTAAGTAGAAAAAAAGGATAAAAGAGTGCTTTTGTTGTATGAGTGGGGGAAACTTAAGAGCACAGTGGATTGTACGTAGGAGGAGTAGGAAGGCTGGGAGGTCGGTGACTGTGAGTTATAGACTGAGCAGATGGCATTTTAGTCTATGACAAATGAAGAGGAGCGACTCTGCAGTCTGACTGAAGAGCAAGGGGCCTCGTTATGTTAAGAGTGGCTTTAATGTAGCATGCAGATAGGTCAGCAACACGTTTCAAGCTCAGTGCTCTTCACGTTTGCCTTTGCCTACGTATCTGCATGTAATATTATAGCCACCCTTATGTTTATTTTCTGCTCGATGTACGCTTTTTGATTTGATCACCTCCGAAGCTTCAATAAATAATTATACTTTTTGCATTCAAGGAGTTTGTTTTTACTGTATATTGGACAATGTGCTTATTGTAAATACCTTAACTAAGTGATGAATAGGTGAGGAACATGTAAAGTAACACATTTCAGTTAATTGAAATTACCTGGATTTAATTATGAACGGCCTAGATCTTGATCACTCCAATTAGACACCTGCAGCAGACAACATACTGTATATCTGTCTCACAACTGATGTCAACTGTCTTCGTGTTTGACCTTTCCAGCACACCTGTCTTTAATGAGGCACTAATTAAGAGTCCCATTAGGATCAGAGAGCTTGCAATTAATAGGCCCTTAAATACAAGGATTTAGGTCTCTGTTGGAACACCAAGACACTCAGCAGTCACTGTGGAACGCAAAATGCAGCTCATAATGACAGAAAAATTGGAATGAAAATTGTATCAGTATCTTTGAGCAATTTTTCCCAGCAGACATTTTGGCTTGTCATAATAGGAAAAGCACAAGTGTTACTAATAACGTTAACAATGTCTCTGTTTTATAAGTGTCTGTTAAGCCATGACAGGGTGACAGTGAGCCAGCACGAACGATCCAGCACCCTGAAACTAAAGCAGCTAAATGGAATTCAGCCATCATTAGTTTTAGTATAACATTGTATTAACATTGTAGCGTGAGAAGAACCCATAAGATAAAAACATATAGACTGTGGTTGGATACATAATTTTATCAATGTGTCATCAAGATCTAAGCTATTTCCAGTTAGAATTAGGCCTAAAACAGATGAACTAAAATTCCTCTTGTCTCCTCAGTGAACAGCATTTCGTCGTTGCTGTCATAATGACTCATTTTTATTTTCTTGTATGTGTTGTCTCCTCCATAAATCACTGACCCAAACAGCTGATCTGCGGCATAATACAGTGTGCGGCATGTGTAGGAATATGGAAGTTCTACAGTTGAGAAAATGTAGTGCCAAAGGAAAGGGCTGTCTGACGGCAAGGTAAAGCGGTGAAAACGTTCTAAATGTAGTGCACACTTAAACTGATTTTTTTGGTGGGCCTTTTTTTAGGTGGCTAAAATACGTTTTTACTGCTGACCCCGTACACAGCAGTACATTACTTAGCTTCCGTGCCGGTACTCCGGGCTGCATCTCCAAACTGGGACCGCGCCAACCGCCATCTACCTTTAGGTAAGACACTGACTATGGATAAGTACCTCATACAACCCCATTTCAAAAAAGCAGAAATATCCCTTTAACCCTGCAATAACTGATTTTTTGGCCTCTTGGGGGCAGTTTTGGAGTCGTGTTTCCAACCACCTGATCAATCTAAGTCCAACATTCACTGTCTTTTAGTTCTGTTTTTTTTTTAGTTCAGTCTCTACCAACTCCTGAGGGAACTATCTGGCTCTTTAGCTGCTAAATGCTCCACTATATTCACCTGTGAGTCGCTAACTGTGTCCGCCTGCTGTTTTGTGCTGAGCAGGTAGAGTACCGTGGGTTTTTAGAGCTTTCAGAACGATGCTATGAGAGCAGTGCACTAAAGCAGTAAAGTTGTGGGCCGAACAGCTAAACTATCAGCTGAAATTAGCTATAAGCTACAGATTCAGGTGAAAATTCTCTGTAGGTGACAATGTAAATTGTACCATATTCTTTTAAATTGTTGTTCAGTTAAAACTGGGATAAAGGCTGTTGTGTATGTAGTGGTGATACCATGTGACAACTTTATGTGACAACATTATGCAGTAGTTTAAATATTTGAGACGGTAAAGTTAGGGTGAAGAAGTGAGACAGACTGCGACTGTGTGCTTGGAAAGGTTTGTGTGTGTACGAACAGTTATGTGTTTGCGTGTATTGTGTATTCTGCAATAGCATGTTTCCTTAAGCATGAATGCCTGAATACATCTCCGCATCTGATATTGACTTTTCTTGGGCTCACTGACCTCTGCCTGGATAAGCCACGGTATCCTTCCACCCAAACATCGGGTCAAGCATTGACATTTTCTTTGCATGCATGACTAGAAAAATCTGCACAGAAAAGTCCTCCTCCCAGCCATACCAGTCGAAAACAGAATACGTTTTGTTCTCCCCCCAATCATTAGCAGATAAAGCCCCTCTTTCTTGCCCTTTAATCAAACAGGCAATGGCTTGACATGGCTGGTTAGCTCCTCGATAGAGTGCTCATTGTGCCCGCGCTGAAGAGCTATAGAGGGCTTGTCTGCGAGCAAATCATGGGATCACTGGATGCACATTCCTCCTTCCCTCCCCCATCCCTGCCTCTCTCTCTCTCCATCTCTCAATGCCCTTTGAAAATCATCATGTTGAAGAGTTGCGTATTTATTGCTGATTTGCGTTCAGGCACAGGTTGCCAGGGACAAAGTGAGACCAAACATTGCTAAAAACTTGAGGCTTGAAAGACTGAAAAGGTGTTTCCAAAGGTTTATCTACTGGTTGTGGACATTCTTTTGAGAGCAACACAGCTTGTACACCAGTACACAGGTCAAACAAGTCTGATTTGCCTCTTTTTAAGGTAATGTGCCCCCCATAAAGCCTTCTGTCTTTCAGCCTCTCCTCAGGTACATGGCAAGGCTGCCCTATTCTCCCCACACACTTTCCCCCCCAAACAGGGTCGAGAACAATAGGTTTCAAGGCGAAGGCCCTTCGTGCTTGCTGTCTAGTTTGTGATGAACCCTCAGGGGCCACCGCTCATGAGAATTGTACTTTGTCGTTTTTTTCTTCTCTTTTTTAAGGCTGCTCCTGAGGCAGATGTGCTCTGCTCAATTCAGACGCAGCTGCAGATGAAGAGGAAGAATATCGGGGGGCAAAGCCCGGTGAGATGGAGGAAGAATGAGGACCTAAGGGGAGGAAAGACAGCTTGTGAAGGAAATAAGAGAAAGCAGATGAGAGAAACAATGAAAACCGAGCTAGTGAGAGACAGAAATAACAAAGATGTGAGATACAGAACATATAGAGTCAAGTGAGGGAGTACTTAAAGGTGAGAGAACAAAAGAGGTGGAATGTGTGAGAGGGAGGGACTGAGGCAGACAGAGATAAAGGGCGCCGTGATGGATCGAACTGCACACTTTTTTCCATGTTGCATGTGAGAGAAGAAGAGACGGTTGAGAAAGACGACGTTGTGGTTTCCCTGATCTAAATATAAGTCTGTGGTCGGACCCACTAACTGCTGTGTGTCTCTATCACGTGTGTTTTTTTCTGCGCCTCATAAGTAGCCAAAATGCCACATTTACTTAAAAACCATGAAATTTTAGTGAAACCTTTTTTTTTACCTGCTAATATCAACTCTTAAATGTTGTCTAATATTATGTGCATGAACTCAGATGTTTGTGTCAGATTCTTTGTTCATTAAGCTTGGCATAGGCAAAGGTAAAATAAAGACTTGTTCTCAAAGAGCAAAGAATTATATTCTAAATATAACCGTGCAACAAATTTGAATTCCTTATGTGAAAAAAAAAAAAGAAAAATCAAAGGATTCCTAGGGAGGGCAAATACAAACATTTACATATTCTCATCTCCGGGATATCCTGCTCTGCTTCCTTATTAATCGTCATTTGTATGTTTTGTTGATTAAATGATCCTCCTCATAAATTCTTCATTGTTCTCTGTAAACAACATTGTAATAAAGCTAATGATGTATTATTTATTTTTGGCTGATGCTCTGCGAGTGCTCTAAATGTCCTTGATGTCATTTGCGGTACTTTTTTTGTGAAATCTCATTATTTTCCCATAAACATAACAATAAGAGCCACATTTTCATACAGACTAGGCTGTGGCAGTGGATTAAAAAGTCTTGGGCATGTGGGCATGTGCGTGTCTGTGTGTTTTTCCCCCAAGCCCATAAATAGAAGGGGGGAGAAACACAACTTCCTTGCTGGCTTTTTACCAATTTGTAGTGAGGCCTCATCAGCCTGAGTCGTCACTGTCTGCAACAGTGCAGCTACTGTAGTGTTTCCCCTTATAAATATCACAAATCTCATACTTACGCTGATACTTTGAAGTTGCAAATGAACAGTTTCAGATTGCTATCTGTCGCAGGCAGTGAAAAACAAGTTTCAAGGTAGAAGTGGATATCCGGCTCTAACTGTCCCAACCCACATGCCTGATAAACAAGAGCATTTTAAACTACGTGCAGGTTTGTCATACTGGCATGAACATGGAGTTTATCATCCTATCTTCCTGTACCTCTCCTTCTGTTTCTTCCAACCTTTCTTTCTCTGAGTCACGTAGGGGAAACGCTCAAAAGTTCAATGTGTGTGTGTGTGTGAGTGTGTGTGAGTGTAATGGTTAAGGGGTTATTTTGTTGCCTTATCAAAATACAGTTTCAGTGCAACCGTTGATATGAACATTTCCAGATGACTCGTCTCTGGATGTAGATAGAGAAGAGAGGAAAGAATTGGTAGGCAGAATTTCTGTTACCAAGTCATAACAGCAAGAACACTTCAACACAGCGGCAACAACACACACATGCACAATGCTATTCACCTAGAAAACCACAAGACGCTGTAAGGAAGTTATTAGCCAGCATTCCCCCACATGTTTTTTTTTTAATAGAATGTGCAGCAAGGGAAGGGAAGGAGTGGAAGTGGCAACCCAAGCTTATTTAAGGGCAACCCCACTTAACAGAAAACATCTGCCGCTGTTTCTGCAAGTCATCCGTGCGGCTTTTAGTCATGAAGCTCAAGGGGAACTACATTTTGGAAAAACCATCTCAAACAGCAAGAAGTTTTTCTTTCTATCAGCTGCGACCAAATTTACTCATTTCCTTTGTTTAAGATTATTACATTTATTCTTATTAGCCACCCGGGAGTTTCATGTTTTTTCTTCTTAGTTTGACTGTTTGTGATTTGTCAAGAGTTTCGCACAAACATGTAAGCAATGAACACCATACTTTTTGTTGCATATGAGTAAATGGCATAATTTCTTCTGCAGGCTACAGCCTATGATGCACTTTGCTCAGTCAAGTTGATTGACAGTTTCTTCAATTCAAGCTGCACTCCTGTTACTTTTTCCCAGTTGACAAGAAAACATGCTACAGCGCATCCTATAAAATGCGATTTATGAATATGTGAATACATGCCGCGTATACATAACAGCTGTTGCTGTCAAGCTGTGCTGATTATTTAATTGTTATGTACACTGCGGCAAAGATAACGCAACGACAAGGTAATTGAAATGTTATCCCAATCTTATCTGAGATGATTACTTAAACACTACATTTCTAATGCATGTTGAATTAGGCAATTACATGCGTTTAACGAGAGCTGGTGAGTGAGAAAGTGAGAGAGGGAGAGAGGGAGAGAGAGTGAGGGGGGAGAAGAATTAGCAGACAATGGAATGGGAATATTAAGTGTTTCAGCCAGTGAGTGTGGGGTCAAAGATCACAGAGCGCTTATAGGCATATTAGCCACTTGGTTATGATAAATTATGACTGTGTTGCTATGGCGACCAGTACACTCATAGCCTGCATCCAGCAGGAAAAAAAAAACAGGGCCTTAATGAAGCAGCGAAGAGACTAATGTTGTAGTCTAATTTCAGTTCTGTTCTTGAATTAGGTTTAAAATGAATAAACTATAATTAATAATAATTTTAATAACTGATTTTATTTCAGAAAGCCGCGCAAGGCCAAGTTATCCAGAGGCCTTGTAGAAGCATGAAGACAGTGTTCGTCCATTGTGTAAGATTCTGTAAGATGCTCTGTGTCCAAATGAGCTGTAGTTTTAACTTAAGAAAATTTTTGTGGAAAAAATGTCTTCATAGTTTTATCCGATGAGAAAAATTTGAGAATGGATTTACTTGAAGAGAAAACAATCAAGGAAACAAGGACTTTTTTCTTTTTGTGCATGTATGTGTGTGTGTGTGTGTGTGTGTGTGAGAGAGAGAGAGAGACTGCCTATAAAAATCTGGATTCCCCACTGTCTGCCATATTACTATGATTTGCCACTTACTCGACAATTAGACGCCAGCAGCTGGATGTTGATTTTTTGGGAAGCGGTGGGCGCTTGTCGCCATAGTCAAGTCACATCCCCCGTGAGCTCATTAAGGATGTGTGGAACGCCTGGTTGATTGGCTTAAAATACCGGAGATGGACAGCCAGGCTGTGCTGAGGAGGAGAAGGAGAGACAGACAGGCAGGGAAAGAGAGGGAGGTAGACATACAAGTAGAGAGGGAAAAAAAGGGATTGGTGGATGGATGTACAGTGAAAGCAGTGAGGAGAGAGGGAAAGCAGACGTGACTTTGAACATCTCGCACTGCCCCTAAAGGCATGTTTTTAGCTGCTATCATGTTACCTCTGAACCTTTCTACGTTTACATACAGGTGTGTACACGTCCAAGCGTACATGTGTATACCAACATGTCTGCACATTTAATGTTTGCCAATATCCTCCCATCCTTGTGCATTTGTGTAAACATATACACACACACACACACTGTATGTCACATGCTTTATAATTAGCTGATTGAGCTCTAACTTCATTACCGTGGGCGAGTCCTCTGAACACTAATCAATTTCCACCATCTAGTAACGGCTTAGCACGCAGCACTGGCTGTCAATGGCAGAATTAACCACAGTGCTGTGGGGACGGAGCACGTGGCCAGTCTGCTGTGGGAGGGAGGGAGTGTAAAGTCTGATTAGAAAGTGTGATGCGTCGGCCCATTTGCATGCAATCTGCGTTTTCAGTGTGCATCGGTACATGGGTGTGTGCTGCTTTGCATGTGTGTACCTGGCTGCTCTCCTTTAATAGCCACACATCCTGCTGCTGCCTGTTAAGACTGGCATTTTTACAATCTCGTTTGACTCTAACACTCCCTAATACAAGTAGGCCAACAAACGCCCAGCCATTTCCTCTGTCTGGCTTCCCCGACACCTCCCCCCCATATCCTTTGTAGTCAACATTTTTTTTAATG
>NTHP01000011.1:1859951-1879517 GCA_003416845.1 Oplegnathus fasciatus | reverse complement strand
CCCCCCTCCCAGTGTCCCAAACTAGCTGCTGTCCCACCGCGAGCCCTTCCCAAGGCACAGAGTCAACACAGCAAATTAACTTCATGCGTCCGTAACACTTGTGGATTCATGTGTGGCATTATTTGGAATTGTAATAATGTAGGTAGTGACAGAGACAAAATTACAGGAATCATGATCCATGACCTGTGTTGCGTACAAACCTTATGGACAGACAGTAGCATTTGCATGTGCTGGTGCTATTGGAGGATAATAATCCTTTCAATAAGTATTTTTAATAGTATGATATATAGAAATATAGAAGTATAATATATAGAAATAACCAGATTGTTCTCTCTTGTGGTTATTTATTCCCTACAGGCTGTTGGGGATTCAGTGTACCACACAAAAAATAATAGAGGGTATTAGCGTAGGGTTTTCTCAAACTACCGCTGCTTACCAAAAACACCCAAAAACCTGGCAATGTTTATAGTAACAGTATCACTAAAGAGTTATACTGCTGTTAAAAGTAAGACCATAGCAGGTACATTCAGCAGGATAGAAGGAAAAAAAATATTCAAGAAGCAATAATCAAACTTAAAAAAATTATACCAACAAGAAGCCTGCTAAAAATGACGGAAGCTCTTTAATAGACTCATGATACCACATGCAGTATGTGCTGCTTGCACGGCATTTATCAAAATCTAACCAAAGTGTTCACAGTCTGGCTAATCTCAAACTAACTTGTGGGAGTTATAGGTTAATAATTAGGGAGTGTTCTGCTGCTGGAACTCAGTTTGTGTCCCAGTAGTGAGACAGCCTGGATTCAAGATAAATTGGCTCTTTTACTGTCAAGTTGTTTGTATTTAATGCCTTCCACCCAACAGATGCTTCTGTGGCAATATATTTTAATGGTCTAGCCTTGCTCCAGGCCATGGAGGTTGTATGAAATTGGAGAAAGTCTGGTGAGGACTAGAGTTACATTTAGAAATGGAACAAAAAAGTCCTTATTTAGTGATTAAAAACTGAGCTTTATCCATTATGAATTTAGAAAAAAAAAGTATATGGTCCATAATGAAATATTAGAAACAAAGTTCATCATTTAACATGTTTCTGTGCCACCGTATGACATGTACAGAAAAAGAACATTGATCCATATAGTGAGGCACTTGAATTCTTTTTATTTTCTCTGATTCAGGTGTTTGACACAGTAGAGGTCTCTCTCTCTCTTTTTCTGTCCCAAACACACACACACACACACACACACACATTGACACACTCAGCAGCCCCAGGCATGGCATGTGGGGCACAGTAATGTGGTGAACAAGTTTCAGGACACTCCCCGCTGGTCTCAGTCTGCGGTGCCGACCGCATGTCGGCCAACCTCTGGCCGCCATCTGTATCCCATTAGAGCCACAAGAGGGCCGCGGTGCAGAACGCATGATAAAAAAAAATCCACTGTGTTCCCCTCAAAGTCATCCTGCATTATTTAATTACTGAGCACACTCCATAAACTTCATGTTATTAACACAGTGGGAGCACATAAAAGTATATTGGATAAAGCGACACCGAGGCTCAATCAGTCATTGGCTGGTGCAAACAGGGAATTCAGGCCAATACTTGTCAATCAGTTTCTGTAAACTCTCATTGGTTTGTTTTGGGTAATGAGTGCATCTTTTCAATCTAAAGCTGCATCAATTATTTATCTGCAAGCTTGATAAGGAATATTTATCTATTGCCGTAAGTTGAGCATGTACAGGATGGGAATCCGCAGTTTATTTGAATCAGTATGCATGAAGATATGTGAGTATGAAATGTTTTTTGCCAAAACTTGTTATTCAAAGTGCAGTCACTGAAACAATCAGATGTTTCACAATGGAAATGAACAATTCCCCTGAAGACTTTCTTTCTAAGGTCTTTCCTTGGCGAAGACAGCCAAAATAAATGCCACGGTACATCTTTATCCAATAAAGAAAAATTCACCAAGGTTTCCATTGTGAGTTTCTTGCTTATTTGCATTGTCAAAAGACTTTTTTTCTTAGTGCATGGAAACTCTATGCCAACAGCCAGATGAGACAGGGGATGCAGAGGGGATTAGGGGTCAGAGGCTTTGAGGCCACACTGCATGACCTCAATCAGCGCTAAAGGGGACTTTCCCAAATAGCTAAAACTATCCAGATGATGACCTTTGACCTCAGCTCTGCACCCACCAATCTCTGAGTGAAGTGGACGTTGCCTCTGGCTTTGGAAGACCAAACGCCTCTATTATGGCCTGTGATTGGAGTGAGATTAGACTTGGGGACCAATCATACACACACCCACGCATACACAAACACAAATGCTGTCTATTTTCATCTCTCACTCTCTCACTTGTTTTTTCTCCCTCCTTAGCCTCTCCCTCTATCCCCCCCTTCTTCCTTCTCCTCCCTAACAAGCAATAAAGCTTTTGTGGTTCACTGACTCTTGCAGGCTGCTCAATTGGGGAAGTTGCCTGTCTCCAACACTTTATGTTGTTTAGATTTGCAGAAAAATAAAACGTAACCTGCCACCTGCCTGCTCATACTCTGAGAAGCGAGCCAAACACAACAATTAGCCAGCACAGAACTGCTATAAAATGCCATTATGGTGTGTCTGTGTGACTGTGCGTGTTAGGGGAGAGACAGAGAGAACACACCACACACTTGAGATATATAAGCACATTTCCACTCCAAATGAATTCATAGCATGTGGGAAAACACGATGGTCTGACCTGAATAAATATTGGACGGGCTGTGTTCCCGTCCAAAAATGGAAATCAGTCGATTGATTTCAGGATAGCAGCGTGCATATATTCAGAAATGGCTTTTATCACTGCCACTGAAAGTCATATAAGGAAATCTAATGTCTCTGTAATGTAAATATAATGCCACTAATCCGGAGGTGCAAGGCAGCTTGAAATCTCCTCAAGCAGGCGTGCAGGGGCTCCTAAATATGTAATACCGTTAAATCAAATTAGAATACCACTGTCCGACCAGAACGGAAGCCAGCGTGCACCTCACACTGGAAGATAATTCAACGAGAACAGTGAGAGGAAAGCAGATTAATTTGCGCCAAAATTAACCAGTAGATTGTTTCGGCGAACATTTCCATTTTTCAGTGAATTATTCTCTCACTGCAGGCTTGGCAGCAGAGCAGCGCAGAGTATGTCATACCTCTTTTGTCAAACTAAATGCATTTTTTTGTTATGTGCCTTGGCAGAGGAGGCCTTGTACATGACATTTCAACCTCTATGCCAACCCCTGCGGCAGGCAATACAGTGGCTTCTCAGCAGCGGGGGCACGCTGCCTTTGATGGAGGCTGTCTGGTTCTGAGTGGCACAGTTGGCCCGAATTGGTTTAATACCCAGCATCAGCTTTTATGCGTGTGTTTTTGAGATTGTGTCTCCGACACTGAGCACACAAAAGAATTTACAAACAGAAATGCCAGCATTCTTTGTACTTGACATCAGTATGGAAGGCTGCATGTCAGCCAGGTCTCCTTCAGACTCAGATCAGATGTTTAGACCTTACAGCTCTGAGCATCTTTTATCGCAGGCCCTGGGTCAGCAGAAAGTGCCTCATAATTCTATTACTTTTACAGGTCAAATTTAACTTACTTCATATTGCTAGTTGTTAGACTTGTCTGGGCAGTTTGATATGCATATGTGGATATTTCCCTTTTTAAGGTACTAAATACCAAAAAAGCAATAACGACACAACAGCAGCACCAGTCATTCCTGCAAGTGCCCCAAAACTCAATTCAACTAAAAAAAATCAACCTTACAAGAGCGTCAATATTGCACAATTTTGCAAAAACCCTGATTACATCCAATCATGTTTTTGTTTTTTTTACATCCAATCCAATATCTTGCGCATGGCATACAGTGTGGTTAGGGTTAGTGAAAGATCGTGGTTATGGCAGATAAACATAGTGGTTAAGGTGTAGTTAAAGCAGCTCTATGGAACTTTTCATTTTGTGTTGATTTTGGCAGTCCTTGTGGACAAAGGCGGTAATGTTTCACCTCACGTTAAGTTACATGTTCCCTCCGCTTCACTCCCCGCTGCAAGGAGACTACTTCCCCGGGAGGAGAGTGGGCGGCAGCTCTGGAGACGGACCTTCAGTTAGCGGCTGAAGCAACTCGAATACAGTCAGAGCAAACCCCAGCGCCATTTCGTCTGAGGAAAAATCCAACCCGGTGGCAGGCATTAAGAAAGACTATTAGAAACTAATAGAAATAGCCAGTCTTCTCGCTGTTGGTCTTGTTTGCTTATGTAGGTCATGTAGAGGCATCAGTATTAAATTGGGACTGTTTCATAACCAGTTAAAAACTCCATAGAGCTGGTTTAAGGTTAAGCAACTAAAACGTTAAAGTTAAGGAAAGATCGTGGTAACAGTTAAAAGGCAATCATTGACGAGAAGTGAAATCCACTCTCTGCATGCCTATCCACCTCGCTGACCTCCACACCCTTTCTTTCCACCCTGCAACATATGCATAGAGCACGTTACTTCCTGCACTGGCACTGAACTTTGTAACTGGATGTAAATAGTGACGTGTGGAATTGTAAAATATAAAGATAATTCATAGGATACTGGGTTGATGAAATTAGTGATCACATCGAATAAAAACAACAGAGCAAAGAAACAGAAAAGGAAGCAGCAGTTTATTTTTGGAAGAACATTTAGTAGGGTAGGCGTATCTGGAGAGAATAAAATTGACAAATGTTCTCAGGCAATAATAACAAATAGCAGACCTCCCACAGGCCACAAATTCAGTGCAGAGTGGGCTTATTTGGGCGCATTACTACAGATGTAAAACTGATTTTAGGTCTAATCTTAGAAAAAGAAATATGATAAATGTATTTAAGCTGCATTAAATTTACTTTGTTTTTTGAGGACAGTAGTTTGCCTTGGCTCCACAGTCAGTCTACAATGAACACGTGATAAATTACATGACTATTCACCATGTGTTGATTTCCAGAGGTACATTGTGCATGTGTGTTGCCCATCTTTGTAGCCTGTGTTGCTGCTCATCTTTTTTGGCTGGAGAGGTTTAAAAGCAGCACTGAAAAGTTTTGTGAGTCGATGCGAAACACCAGACAAGTGCACAAACACGCAGGCAGGCACACACACACACACACACACACTTCCTCGGGGCTGGTCATATGCTTCGTGCTCTCCGTTCAACTGGATGTCTTTTGTGGTGAACTGGCCACCTCACCCTCGCTGCCCACGCACACTCCCACACACGCAAACAGTCATTCACGCATATGCATAAAGCCACGCACACACACTTCAAGTGCGCAGACAAACACATTCACAAATAGTCTGTCGTGACTGCGTGTCTGATGCATCCTTTTCTGTGAGCGTTTGTGTGGAACAGATGGGAGTTAACGGCGCTGCCGAGTTGAATATCATCCAGAGAAATTTGTCAGATTAAAATGTCACTTCAGAGCAGCTTCTAGAAACCACCAACGTGCAGCTGCGACAAGTGCTGTTCTCACATTCAGCAGATGTGTCATAAGAAACATAAATTTCAGTCTGAACTGCTGACCTAACACAGTAGATGTTTCCTGACCAATTTCAATCATAATAGTCTCTTATCATGATGTGAAAGCAAAGAATATATACAGCATCATTTTGCTGAGGCTTATAGAAACTTTATCTGCAAGGACTTTAAGCTGAATAACTGTAACTGACAATTGTCTGTCCAGCAGACTCTACATTTTATGTAACTTGTTGGTCTGTTTCTTTACAAATCATTCAAACTGTCATTTTTACACTTTGGTTTTTGTGTAAACAATTAAGATGAAACATGATATATCAGTGAGCTTTAGAGGTGCTAACTATTGGAATTTGTTACCTTCGGACAGAGTCAGGCTAGGTGTTTCCCCCTGTTTTCAGTCTTTATGCTAAGCTAAGCTAACTGGCTGCTGGCTGTAGCAGACAGGTTTAACACAAGGTCTGCTTACTGGCTCTCACCCATATCTCGTGGTCTTCATCAGCGGATGTAGTTTGTCATCACATGACCTAACCATATATGACCAATTATTATCATGTGACCAAAATTCAATACTTGGGTCACATGACGACATCTGAGCACATCTCCATGATAACATCCATGAACAAAACTCCATCCACTGATGAAGACTGCAAGATGGAGTTGATGGCTCCAACAAGAAGTGGAAAAGAAGGACCTTGAGTTAAGATTATTTTGACAATTTGAATGAACTTTCACACTCAACCTAATCAGTAATTTCAATTTGGTATCAAATCATGAAACTCTAATCAATCTAAAATTTACTGTCTGGATTTTTAAGATGCGTATCGTGTATTTATTTATTCACTATTGTTTAGGGCCCTTTGCTCCACAGCTGCCGGCTCTTTTATCTGTGCTGGGTGGTCACACACAGCTGGCAGTCAGCTGAGGTGTCACCACAGTGTCCTCATGTGCACTCCATGCTAAAGATACAGCATATAACCAGTAGATACTTTTGATACTTTTACATCATTTCCTTAACTCTGGTGTATCATTTTGTCAATTAGAAGCTACTCCACAGTGAAAATATACTATAATTTGTCTTTGCTTGTAGGCCACCAAATAATCAGGACCAGACTCACTAAAGGCTTATGCAGGAAATACAATACTTGTGTTTTAGTGTGTTGTGTACATGTGTTGCTGCACGTGTGGGCCCTCTCCACAGACATGATTGGCTATAAAGGGGTTTGCCCTCAAAACTCTTTCCCTCACTTTGCTCACTGCGGGCAGAAGCCGGCGTCTCTGATATTTTTATGACATACAGGGGCGGAGTGTGGAAGGGAGTGGGGGTGTTTCCGGGGTCTCGGTCAGCCCTCGCTTTTCAAAGCCTAGTGTTAAACCGCAGGAATGCTCAGGCAGATTCTTTGCAGCGCTTGACAGCCGCCATCAGCCGCTCGGCCCTTTGAAGGAAGTTCTCATCTGAACTCCACAATCCCCAATATACCATGTGTGCGTGTGTGTCTGTGTGTGTGTGCGGGTGTGTGTGTGGTTACGTTTTCAAGACTGACCTGCATCTACTGTATCTGTACTTTCCAACTAGTTAAGTACATCCTTAATATACATTATATTTGATGTGTATTGTGATCATATTAATCCGTCTGAGTGGCTCCCCCCTCCTTAAAAGAAATATTACTTGTCCAAAAACAAGATTGTATGTTACTTTTTATTCCATCCCGGGCTACAACTAACAATTCACTAATCCTAAGTCCCGCCCCCCTTAGTTACTGTTGCTAGGTCGGACAAGTTTGACAATAAAAAACATGGCAACGCCGCTTCCATTTAGCCGGGTGCTGCAGTGTTTATTAGTTTCTGGGCGTCAGGCAATAAAATGCCGACAGCAAGGACTACAGTATGCGGTGGAAGGATATATTCACGATATTAACTTTAATGAGCAAGGCAAAACGACTCGAATTGAGGGACAGACCAAGGGTGACAAGACAGTCAGCATTGCTCCTGCACTGCCAGGTATGTGCCCCCTTTCCCTCTTCTGAGCATCAGTAGATGATAACTTTTACTAACGTTAAGGTAACTTTTCCCGTTCGGATGCCAGACGTCGTGTATATCAAAATAAATAACACCAGAAGTTACTTCGGGGCGGAACGTAGCCTCACAGAGATAATATAAACAAAGCAACGTTAGCCTTGATCTTTTCTGGCTGACGATAATTCATGTCATCTTAAAAATATGTCAGCAACCAACCTACAGGATCTGTCCTTTTCCAAATCTCTTTAACGTTACCACAGAAATAAGGAGGGAGCAAACCTGGCTGACGTTGCTGATCTGACGTTAGGCTAACTCCTCTTGATGTAGCGTTAGCTATACGGTAGCTAGCTAGTTAGCTAGCGTTTTGTTAAAATTAGCTAACTCAAGCTGTGACTATACAATGTAATGTGAATTTACATAGTGATGTTACCTTTGAAGAGACGTATGTAGGCTATCTAAGTATGTAAGTATGTAGGAACAGGAGAGGGGAAAGTTGCCCGAGGTTTATTCAGGTACCAAGCTTGCTCAACTGTGATTGGAGCACAGAGCGAAAAGGGGCGGGACTTAGGAAGGGCTAATTGTTTTCATTATCATTTAGTTCATTGATTATTTTTTCAATTGATCTATTCCTCGTTTAGTCTACAAAATGTCCAAAAATAGGGAAAAATACCCTCAGAGTACAAACTGACATTCAAATTACTTGTTTACAGTCCAAAACCCAAAGACATGAATTAATCAGTTTGTCGACACAATCTGCAACAGTTTGGATGATCAATGTGATACTGTGGTTTAGTTTTTAAGCAAAAAATGAAAACTATTCACTGGTTTCAGCTCCTCAAATGTGCTGATTTTCAGCTGCAGTTTTGTCAAGAAGTTCTTCGCATCGAGCAGTTTAAAATTCTTACAAAAGTATATTTCAAAACAACCAGTTCAAACACACTTTGCTTCTACATTTTGAGCAGTAAAATGTTTTTTAAGTTCTTTATCTGCTCAGTTTTATTAGCCATTTAACATCATGTGCAGCAAAAAAAATCTACTGCATACAAGCAGCTCTATGGGTTAAACCAGTTTCCCATAATTCCACACTCACATCTGCAACATAGAACTCGTACACCATTAATACCAACATAAAAGCTGATAATTACATGCACACGTGGCTCTATAGGCTCCCACCTGTGTCAATAGACTGTCAGTTTATTTAGCTTTAGGTTTGGGCTAAAGGTTTAGCTGTTTCCGTGTCTGCAACAAAGCTGTATGCCTCGAGGGTGCAAGTTGAATAAAGATTACATGTGTCATTATATTAAGTAGCGGCAGCTCTTGTTCTGCACACGGTAATATAGGGTGACATACATTTTACATGAGTTCCACTGACCGGCTTTTTTTGCATTTTTTTCCCTCCGTACTGCGCTCACAGGCTTTGTCTTAGCACACTTGTATATGTGCTGATTCTTTTCCTCTCCTAATGTTTTTCTTTATCCTTTCTTTCTTGCTCTCTGTCTTAAATTACATCTATATATTTAAAAGTCAAGCCAGGTTATTTGTTGATTTCTTACAGTAGTCCATGTGCATACTCTAACACATACTCTCTCTCCCTCTCTTTCACACACACACACACACACACACACACACACACTGATTAGAGGGTGGTCCGTAAAGCCTGAGGTTAAGTTGATTAATTAACATTGATATAGATTAATTAGCTGTAGCGACACTTTGATCTATGAAATCACCTCCATATGTGTAGCTGGCTATGTCTTTAGCACTGGGGTGGTTTGTATATGAAGGCAGGCGACTGCATGTTGGATTGTGGTTGCATGCATGTGGTTGAATATGGGCCTCCCAAACTCTTTTGACCCCGCAATAAGAAAGACAGAGCAAAGGAATAAACAAATAAAAAGTTGATCTATAGATGATAGCAAGGCTCCGAAGGCATTTTGCATATGGTTTCAGCACACTAATGTGCATTTAATTTGATGTAATTTGCTGTAAATGTGTGTGATTTCACATAAAAAACAAATTTTTGCATGACAGTAGACAATTGTTGTTAATATAGGTGTGTATATATGTCTTTATATGGTTTTGAAATGTAAAGAAAACGATCACATAGACTGAATAAGTGTTAACAAACACACATTTTCTAAACAAATGTCCTCCTCTAGAACAGCTGAGAACAGAAGCTGTACTCCCAAAGGCGTCACAGTGGCTCAGGCAGTTAATGCACATGCTTCATATTTAAGACTGGATGGACTCAAATTCCAGCCGTCGTCACGCTGCTGATCTCTGTGTGTTCATGTATGTAACATGAATAACTGTACCTTAAGAAGTCTTATTTTACTGGTTATATTTGCTTTACATGCGATGGATAAAAGTTGTAGAGGAGAGCCACTCTTCCTCAGAAAACAAAATATGTTTTGCTATGAAAAAAAGCAGTTCTAAAAAATAATAAAGCACCAAATGGAGGGAAAGTGACCCAGCTCATCCATTCTTCTTGACTTCCTTCCTTGCATCGCTCTCTCCATGTCCACAGCAGAGGGGGTCTTCCACTGGCTGGCATCATTAAAAATCAATATGGCTGCTTATTTAGAGTTTGAACTGTGTGTGAATTGGAGAGGGGGAACTCTGACAATTCCCCGGTGCTAAGCCCTCCAAGTCACATGCGGTTTGTCAAGCTTTGTCAGAGGACAAAAAGGGAGAGCGAGGCAGGGAGGGAAGGTGTGTGTGTGTGTGTGTGTGTGCCTCAATCCCTGCCTTGCCTGTGTGTGTGTGTGTGTGTGTGTGTGTGTGTGTACACAGTATAAGGGTGAGAGTGCTGAGGATGAGTGGGGAGGCATAGCTGCCGTGGTCTCCATGGCGATGATGCTAGTTAGCTAGCTAGCGCTCGGGGGCCCTGGAGAAAAGTGACAATACAAGGGACTTAGCAGCAGCCGCAGCTCAGCAGCCGCACTGCATTAATGAGATTTTTCACACTTATTATACACACACTCCCAGCTAGCGCCATAGCAGGAGTGGTCGAGTGGTGTGTTCTCATTGTGCGCACACGCAGGCCCCGTTTCCATGAGCGTGTGTGTGTGTGTGTGTGTGTGTGTTTGACAACAAAATTAGGAGCGGCCCGTGATTGTTTACGAGCAGTCGCACAAATAAAAGGTACACAAACACATATGATGTTTTCCCTCTCAATCAATGTCTCTAGCAAACTCTGCTCCCCATTCACAAACACACGCATAAACACGGAAGTAAACAAACAAACAAACAAACAAACAAAGACTAAATTATAGAGCTGCTCCAGGCTGTTATTACACACCATTATGCTCCTTTATTATACTGTATTGCTTCATCTCCAGCATAATGCTGCTTGGAAAAATCATTCTGTATCTCTGAGTTTTCTTTTCCAAGTGCTAGAAAAGGAGATGTGCAGTGACAATGCTTCTGCAGCTGTTAACACCTCTTTCATGGTCAAATACTGAAGTATATTCTACACATACTGTATGAGTAGAAACAGATGGACTGGAAGTGTAAAGAGGGATGAAAAAAGAGAATGGAGAACACAAATTATCTGTTTTTGTCTTTTGGGATACTTTTTTAATATGTAATTTTATTGTTTTGTTGTAAAATTCTCTGACTTTGAAAAGTGCAACATGAAGTTAGTTCAGCTTTTGAAAATGCACGTGTGCTGCAGCTAGAGGGATGTGCTCAAGTTGCATGTGAAAAGTAAACCAAAAATGTTTGGAGATGTTATTTGGAAGAGAAAAAAAGATGTAAATACACAAGTCAGAAGCAGCTTGGTTTACCAAAGCGGTGAACCAAGTTGTTATCATTAAGAGCTCTGTCATTTGAAATGACAAATAACAGAACATTTAAAGCGTCCAAGAGTGCGGTCTGTTTGGCTTGTGTTTATACAGTTGTGGATTTGTCTTTGACTTTTCAGTGGTGAGGGATAGAGATGTAAAAGAATATGTCCTTTATCATTAGCAAGACAAAATTAACTGACTCGTATGAAATTTACGTATTACTGTCGTCTTGTTATTTTTAAGAATTAAACACTGTTTTGCTGCATTTCACAGAATCTCGATAAACCAACAGCTGACAAAGAACCCTTCAGTCTGTGGCTACGGAGAGGATCTAAAAGTTCTGCTCAACTCGTGGCCTCATGTGTGATTTTGTTTGGCATTGAATCAATCTAAAATCTGTAAGTGGGCAAAGAAAAATGATAATAATGTTTCATAGCGGCGCTCACTGATCGTGTACAGAATTTCCTCCTGACATGAAAGCACTTTTTCTGAATGACAATATCCTTATCATCCGTGACGATGTGACAAATGAAGAGGAAGATCTTCTTCAGCAGCCTCCATATCAAAAGTAAATGTAAATGCTTGTGATTTATATTAAAATTACCTACAGCATGGGCTGCAAGTGGAGAAACAGAGTCTGTGTATATGACGCCCAGTCGTGCCTGACAGGAGGACGAGGAGAAACACACCGGTAGGAAAAACAATTGTGTGCAAAGGAAATGAGAATCTCATTCTACAAAGGAAGTGTTCCTCTGCTGCCTGGCTGCTGGCTCACAGATTAAAGCAGCTGTCAATTGATCAAATATTTGCATTTTCCTTCCCTTTTTTTATTGTGTGCATCGGCAATCACGTTTTTTCTCATGCACGCACACACACGTAGAAAAGGATGCGTACACACATAGACACCTACATTCACACAAACACACACAGATTGAAACACACTCTCTCAGTAACAATAAGGGGGGTCCTTTTTTCGCAGCGCTGACGGTACATGCCCCCCTCAAGGGTAGCAAAGGGCAGGGGCCAGAGTGCAAAGGGCGTGCCCTTGTCGCCATGGTAGCATCATGCTCAGGGGGAACATTCCCACCAGTGTTGAGGTTACTAAATCCAACTAGTGATGCGTTATCACTTGTGAAGTTACATTTCGAAAATGTGTCGCTCCTGCTAAATGCAATGAGGGTACTGAATTCATGGCCTCCACGTGCCTGTTTCACTGAGTAATTTTTGTAGCCAGCCTCCCTGTTTTTTTCATAAGTGCATCAAAGTATTTTAAAGTCATGTAGTGAGCTCTGCTCTTGATTTCCGTTGTCAAATTTCTGTCTTTTGTCTTTAATTGATGCTGTGTGGTGAAGCCAATTACATGTTTCCACTTTGTAGACAATAAAGTTTCAAACTAACTCACTAACCGAAAGGAAAATGTCTGTTTTGTAAAAGAAACTGAAGATGAAGTTTATAATTTAAAACTGAACATTAAGTGTTGTGAACAGGGATCATTGGAGGTTAATAACCATGAGCTCAAACATAAATAACTTCCTATAAACTCTCAGAGATTTACATTAGTGGGTATAATTTTGTTTGGAATTAAATGACTTTATTCAGTGATCATCTGGCTAGGCTGTCAAGTATTTGTATGAAAATCACGGTGTAGTTTATTATATAATACAACAGTAATGCTAATTCTCCCCTAATGTCCGAAGGTTTAAACAAAAATAAATGAAAAGTTATGTGATAGACACGTGTTACTTGCTCTCCAGATATCCATCCCGTGGTGTTAAAGGACGGTATTGGAAGTATTTCATCCTTGTTCATTGCTAATTAGCCAGCCAATAAATATTTAACTGGTGTGTAAACAGACTGAGAAGCTTAAATGAAAAAGATGCTGATTTGAATCCAGAAAGAGTTTGCTGATTTCAGAGATTTGTGGGCACCAACTGCCACTGAGTTGAGTTTATGTAAACAAACAAAAAAAAAACCAGATCATTTAGTAATCATATGGCATCATCAGTTGTGAGTGAAATTATAGGCCTCTGCTGTGTATATATTAAAACAATAAAAACAGGAATAATTGTGTTTAAACCGTTTTTAAAAGATATTACATGAGTCAAAAAAATATTAGATTAAAAACTGAAAAACTCTAAAATGAATACAGACCAGACCCTTTGTTGTTACTGACAGTGAAACTTCAAGAGGACCGAACGTGGACTGAAATTTGAGGGCTTTTTGGGATGATTTTGTAATATATTGATTTCATAATGACGAGGTAATGCTGATTGCTGTATTTGTACTGTAGCCCCTTTGTGTGTGTGTGTGTGTGTGTGTGTGCATGCGTGCCAGCAGAGAGTACGTGTTTACAGCCCATGTAAGTGTTTGTGTGCCTGCGTATGCATGTCTCACCTCCTCCTCACCCTGCTCCGCTGAGAGATGAACAGATGGACACAGTGGGGGGGGTNNGGGGGCGGACGGGGGTGGAGGACCGAGTCTAGCGAGGCGCAGAGAAACAAAAGGAAGGAGGAAGGAGTCTTCTATCTCGTCTCCTTCCTTCCACGGTAACACGAGGCACCAAGCTGTGCTGCAGACGTGTCAGACTAACAGGTGATACAAAGGTGTCTGCGAGGGAGCATTTGGGTGACATTGGGACGACGTAGATAGCAACCTGGGTGACAGAGGTGACATTGTGTTAGAGAAATGACACTGGAAAGGCGTACAGGTGGCACTACTGTGATTTGCAAGGTGCTCACAGGTGACACCACAAGGAGGAAACAAAGAGTTATCAATGAGGAATATATAGCTGCATGTTTACATTACAGATCATGCTACGTTTATGAGTGATTATATTTTTTTGTTATGCACGCAGCGCTGTGCTGCTCAGGTTTTGCTGAATGTGGAAGAACATGCAGCTCTGACTTGGATTTAGTCATAAGAAGTGAACTTTTGGTGTCAGAACAAAGTAAATAAGGCCTGTTAAAAAACTCCATATATACTAGGTGACATGTAGAAAAGACTCCATATCATATGTGATAAAACTTCTACAGCAAATGACTTCAAAGTGAAAGATCAGATAGCAAAGCATATGATGTGGAAGGTTGACACACAGCGAAGGTAAGGCCTGCAGAATGATAACAGGTATGTGTCTAGGACGCTGTAAGGTGACTTTGTAGAAAATGTATTCCCTCTATAGCTTGGAAATTTCAGAAAGAGTTAAACAAATGCAGGCAAATGCACATTTTTACCAAAAAAAAAAAACCTGGGAAACGAGGTCTTGACTATTTCAAGTGACACTTTGAGTTGTTAGTTTGAAGTGAGAACGCCGGCCTCATAAAAAGCAAGAAAATGACTCGCACATTATCCCCACATTATCCCTGATCCCTGGTTGAATTTAAATTACAGTAGTGTCACGTTAGTTTGGTTTGATTGGACTAAATCGGCGCTTGTGAAACTGACTTACATGACCACATGGCTTTGCAAATGAAATGTGTTTTACCGGCTGACTGGCAACATGAAACTTAACCAAGCCAAAGAAAAACTGGGGGAATAAAGTAGCAACTTGATATCAAGTTCAAACCAAACTGAACAAACCAAAACAGGGTAAAAGCATGGATGTGTTCAAGCCTGCGGAGAGAGTTGGTAGGAAGAAACCAACAGAAGCCTGGAAACGTAAAAACATGTCAGACAGGATTTTTTTTTTGTCTTGTCTTCTTACTGCTGATTATACTGCAAACCCAAACAGGTCTATTGCTATGCACAGGCATATCTGCAATCTGTGTGATTACATTCAAAACGTTCTTGTGCATGTGCGTACAGCATGTGCTGAATGCATGCGTGTGTTTTCGCAAGCGCCAGCATGAGTTGAATCTCTACAAAATAGTGTTGCAACACAGTTGAGTTATATTCATGTTTGTGTTTCTTCTGGCCTTTGTGTGTAATTCATGAGTGAAAAAAATCGAATTTCCCCCAGGGGATTAATAACATAATATTTCTTCTTCTTCTTTTATATTCTCAGGTTTACATAAAACCACAGTTTCTGTAACGCCTTGTGTAAACACTGGTCTTCCATAAGAGCGTGCCAATGGAAGAGATTGTGTCTTTTATGCATTTTCGCTGCATTAAGTCCAAGTTATTTGGCGTGACAGCATGGTAAACTTGTCACATGGAATTCTTGCCGCTGTTAGTTTCATTTTGTATCTTGTTGAGTATTATCTTTGCCAAACGACCCTTTAAAAAGGTCTGCTATGAAATGTGCACACCTCACAGGGGCCCAGTGGTTTTTTTTATTTGTTTTTTGTGGCCATATTTTATTAAGTTTAAAAAAATGAGTTGTAATATACAGACATGCATTGGCTACCGAGGCCCATGGGCAATTCACACAAGAAGCATGAACAAATCAGCAACAACAGACAACAAGAGTACAGACCCAGGAAAAAGGACAATCCCAACAATATAGAAATAATACAAAGGACGTAATGGGCCGAATATCAGAGTGGTCATAACTCTGAGTGGCCCTATTTCCTGGCCTACATCGTTGGGTCCTCTGAGCATTACAGCGTCAGGAGGAAAAAAGAAATATAGATAAAAGGACATGAAATCAAAATACCAACCATCCCCCCTCCTAAAAAAATATAATGAATCCCACATCAGCAGAGAACGAACCCACCAAGTCAGCTGCCACAGCTACATAACAATAACACAAAATAGTTTGGTCTTTTTAAAGTCGCCTGATGTATTAATCTAATAGATGTATTAACTTAAGTGGAGCAGAGCAGCTGAGTGCTTTTGGTAAACTGGACATGGATAACAACAATCACACATTTTGGTTGTTTGAAACTTACATAACTTTCTTTCACTCAATCTGTCTGTCTCCCTCCTTCGCTCCTCCCATACAGACTCTCTCCCTCTCTCTCCCTCTCCCTAACTCTCTTTCTTTCTCTCTCTCTCTTTCCATCTCTTTCTTTCTCTCTCACTCGAGAGCCGAGGGGTGGAGGAGAGGCAGATTCAGCTGTGCTCTCCACGTCTTTTGCGCAGCAGTGATCTGCAGACCAAGCAAATTGAATAATTGCATGAAGCATGTGCCATCAGGGACGGTAATATTTTCATGTAATTGACAGTTTGTGTGTGTGTGTGTGTGTGTGTGTGTGTGTGTGTCTGTGTGTGTGCGTGTCCTAAAGGCCCTTTTAAAGCTGTGCAGCACTAGATTTCAAACCGTTCTATGATGGAGGTGCTTGTATCTTCCAAGTTGAGCCTCTGTAATGTCTACATTTATTTTGAAATTCGTATTGGATTGAATATGTGGATTGTCAAAGAAACAGCAAAATAGAAACACAAAAACATGCACGTGTCCAAAAAAATTTGTATCAGTTAAATTTTCTGTATTTAATTTCTAAAATGTATGAGCTGATGAAGCTTTATGTGTGTTCGTATACACTTGTTTACATGCTTGTTTACGTGCTTGTTTGCCTTTTATGGTTGTCAGCTTTGCTAAATGGACAGACATATCTGACGTGCTTTCTCTGCCTGGAAGTGGATCTGATGGGTTTTTCCTGTGACTGTGTCAGCTCCGCTTTGCTCTGACAATCTCCTCAATTTGAGCAGGAATTAGATTTACTTCCCTCTGCCGGTGTCGGCCTTTCATCAACAAATACGGGCCGGCGAGATCACATTTGACAGGTGCAGCATAGGTAATATATGACCAGATCCATCATTTTTAAACTTTTTTATGTCTGGCAATGACAAGGTATAAATCCTGAGGAAAATAGTGAAGTGTTTGAAGGATGTCAGTAAGCAGGGAGATGTCTGGGGGACACTGAAGGACGAGTAGAGTAAGTAGCAATGGTAAACTGTTCCTCCCTCATCCTCCAGAGTTTAGAAAGAATAAAGTTATTTCAGCAATTTTAAATAAATGTGTGTAGAAATAAATTTTATGACACATATATTAACACCAAGGCTAATATATGGGTAAAGAGCAAGTTCATGGTTGATTTTTTTATAATTGGGGTTTGCTTTAAAAGGTAAATATGAGTCTATATGTTTTACAAGCCATAATAGCAAAATTCTGAGCTGGCAACAGATGCACCAACTGTGCGTTTGTGTTGCACTCAGCCTCTGACTGATCTCAGAAGTCACCAGAAACTGTTTCCCCCTCCAGTCTCTCTCCTTTTTCTGTATGTGTATGAAGCAGATTCATGAAGAAAAAATGTGAATGTTTTGCTCAAATTGAAACATTTTCAAGTCGCGCAGACCGGGCGAAATCCATTGATTTTTTTATGCGATCGCCTCTAACATTTGCTTCGCATTCTGTCTGAACACACGGTCCTGGTGAGTTGTTGTGTTTGTGTCTGCCTGCAGCCTGTCAGGACATCAAGTTGATCCCTGCTCATTAGTTTCTGTAGTAAATATCATTACTCTTGCTATTAGACACCCACTACTAGTTTTGGTACTGCCTGGTATGCAATAACAAATGTGACAATATTGTGAAGTGAAGCAACACAGCATCAGCTAAAGCTGGTCGCTCACCATCACCTGTCCGACTCTCCGCTGATTTAATTTGTCAACACTGGTCATTATTTCCCCTTTTTTTCCCCCTTTCCTGCCTGTTCCTGGTTCCTTGCACACCTGGCAGGCTCAGAGTAATAAGACCGTGGTCCGTCATGTGCGTATGAATATGTAATTTCAACCTCATCAGTGTCAAAACTAGCAACGGGATGAATATTTCCTATTCTTAAACTTGACCCAGCTTTGACCCATCATGTCCAGTTTGTCCGTTATGAGGTGGACATAAAAACTGCATTGCAAAAATGAGATGTCACTCCTCGATAAGAATAATTTGATTTGCAGATGTGCTCAGTGTTTACTTAAGCGAACAACATGTAAAAGCACTGTAGAAACAAAGAGGCACTGTTTGATTTCCTCGCCATACAATATCCCAGCAAGTTTTGCTCATCTGGGGTCAGGCAGAAATGTCTGGAGGAACAAATGTTGTGAAAGTGAGTCATTTTATAGTAAGCTGAGGGAGGGAAAGACTGTTATTTTTAATTCCTTATTCCATACTAACAGCTCAGAGCAACATGGGTATCATGTGTAAGGAGGATGTGTTTTGCTCCTGTGGTGGTGAAGGCATCCTTCTGAGTTGAAAACTGCTCCTCAGGGTCCTCGCAGGTGGTTTTACTGACTCACAGTTCTTTCGGTTCCTGCAAATTCGTGACACCTACTTCTTCTCCTGACAACATCCTCATGTTTGTGATTGTGATCTAAACCTACTTCTCCATACGTCCACCCTGGTATCCTCTCACCGAACGGCATCAAACACAAGCCGAGCCATTACTGCATCGGCCTCCACGAGGCCTTGCGCTTATCTTGTTTTCCACAGGGGGAAGAGCGAGTGCTGAATTGTTTAGCTCAGCCTCTGCAGATAGCCATCATCTCTGGCGCTCTTTGCTTGCAGCGCTGCATGGGAGCCAAGATGGATGCATTAGCAGCGCCTTTTCATAGATGAGCGAAATAAAACTTTACGCTTGACAGTCTGTCCCAAAATGGATTCCTTTGCTACCTGCAGGTATATCTGAGGTACGCTCGTAATCCATCTGACGCCGTTCAAGCATGGGACAGCATGGCAGGTTTGCCTCTGGTGGTGAATTCCCTCTGCGCTTGTAAATGTGTGTGTGTGTGTGATATTTATGTCTGTATGCAACAATGTCTTTGCCTGTGTGGGTAACATATAGAAGAAAACAAGATCCTCAGATTAGGTACATCTGTCCTGCTTTGCTTCAGAACATGACTCACCGCAGAAATCTGAGTACATGTTTTTCATTTCTGAGCATTTGCAAACTGTCAGTCAGTTATTAAGGTGAATTTCGACAAGGACAACCACACTGGCTCATTTACACTAAATACATTGAATCAAGATAAGATCAAGTACAGTATCTTATTTTACTGTCTCTAACAAATGACACCTAAATTAATATACAGTAAGCATTGATAACAACATAATTAGGTAGGAGTGACACTGCGTATTGATTATACAGTGTGAATTTTCCTGGCAGCAGAAACAAAATGTGTGGGAAACGCTCTAATTTCAGGCTAAATTGATATTGGAAACAAAAACCACCAAGCTGATTTACACACTTCACAGAATGTACAGTGATTATAGCGTGAGATGGTCAAATAATCAGGCTATTTTCTCTCACGTTCACACCTTCACACTTGCTCTTTCGGTCTTGCTCTCTCCTGTGTGTGTGTGTGTGTGTGTGTGTGTGTGTGTGTGTGTGTGTGTGT